>CAUJGJ010000431.1:987200-1029700 GCA_963170055.1 Halisarca cf. caerulea
CAAACACATGAGACCCAGTGAATGTTCTTGTGTGAAAACATCAACTGGCTGCAGTGAATTCCTGATACAGTGAACAATTCATAGTGTCCTCCCTGGGCTTCATTGCAATGTGATACCACTGTATACGTGTACATACATACGTACTGTACATATACACACACTACATGACTCCAACGGAAGGTACATACGTATGTGTGTACATATACAACGAGGAAATGAACACTACCAGGCAACATGCTAATTCACACTGCATACACGTATACGTACATGTAACGAGGATGAACACAAGCAGTTGACATGACAACTCACAGTGCATGACTCCAACTGGAAGGAGCTCCTTGTTGGAGATGGTGAGAGTGAGTCTACCTCCATCATCCTTCAGGTGTTGCGGTAAAATACTAGAACGACCTAAAAACTCACCATCTTTACCAGAGAAGATGTCCACCAAGACAGCCTGTGGTGGACACATGTGCTAGATCTCAGTAGGTCTTACTGCAACACACATACACACACACACACACACATGCACACACACACACGCACATACACACACACACACACACACACACACCTCTTCTAGTTGTTCCGAATTCTCCATCCTCCACCACAACTGGTACATACTGATCCTTTCACAGTAGTTGAGGAAGAGACAAACTTTCTAGGATGTACTGTACTCTCAAAGTGTTCCCCTATCAACTTCTTCTCTCCTCTCCAGTTCAGTTCACTGCACACCAAATAGCGGTAGTTGACCTGCTCCAGGTGTGAGAGGGAGAGGGGGAATTCCCATACATTCACTTCACCACTAGTGGGAGGGGAGGAGGTAGGTCGGTGATGGGATGTTTACACATGCAGTTATAGTGAAACCTCTATACTAAGGACACCATTTGGACCACAGTAAACAGTCCTGTACAGTGAAACCTCTATACTAAGAACATCATTGGGACCACAGTAAACAGTCCTGTACAGTGAAACCTCTATACTAAGAACATCATTGGGACCACAGTAAACAGTCCTGTACAGTGAAACCTCTATAATAAGGACACCATTGGGATCACAATAAGCAGTCCTGTACAGTGAAACCTCTATACTAAGGACACCATTGGGACCACAGTAAACAGTCCTGTACAGTGTAACCTCTATAATAAGGACACCATTGGGATCACAATAAGCAGTCCTGTACAGTGAAACCTCTATACTAAGGACACCATTGGAACCACAGTAAACAGTCCTGTACAGTGAAACCTCTATACTAAGGACACCATTGGGATCACAGTAAACAGTCCTGTACAGTCAAATCAAATTGAAGCACTACACCAAAATTGACAATATGTACTCCACCATGCACCCTCCCAGTCCTCTCTGGAGTTCCACAAGGTAGCATACTCGGGTCCCTCCTATTTCTGATCTACATTAACGACCTCCAAACTGCCTCAAATACTCTACCCCATGCCTGTCTGCAGACGACTCCGAGCTAATCACAGCAGTATCTCATTCTGCACCAGCAGCCTGTTCCAGTCAGATGACTCCAGAGATGAATGGTGCTCCACTTGGAACACCTCAACAAACCCATCTAATGTGCCTGCATAAGATTCACTCTATCAACCAACAATAATCCCCACCCCATGTGCTCACTAAACTGCTCTATCCTACCTATAATCCCCACCCCATGTGCTCACTGAACTGCTCTATCCTACCTATAATCCCCACCCCATGTGCTCACTGAACTGCTCTATCCTACCTATAATCCCCACCCCATGTGCTCACTAAACTGCTCTATCCTACCTATAATCCCCACCCCATGTGCTCACTAAACTGCTCTATCCTACCTATAACCCCCACCCCATGTGCTCACTAAACTGCTCTATCCTACCTATAACCCCCACCCCATGTGCTCACTGAACTGCTCTATCCTACCTATAATCCCCACCCCATGTGCTCACTGAACTGCTCTATCCTACCTATAATCCCCACCCCATGTACTCACTGAACTGCTCTATCCTACCTATAATCCCCACCCCATGTGCTCACTGAACTGCTCTATCCTACCTATAATCCCCACCCCATGTGCTCACTGAACTGCTCTATCCTACCTATAATCCCCACCCCATGTGCTCACTAAACTGCTCTATCCTACCTATAACCCCCACCCCATGTGCTCACTGAACTGCTCTATCCTACCTATAATCCCCACCCCATGTGCTCACTGAACTGCTCTATCCTACCTATAATCCCCACCCCATGTACTCACTGAACTGCTCTATCCTACCTATAATCCCCACCCCATGTGCTCACTGAACTGCTCTATCCTACCTATAATCCCCACCCCATGTGCTCACTGAACTGCTCTATCCTACCTATAATCCCCACCCCATGTGCTCACTAAACTGCTCTATCCTACCTATAATCCCCACCCCATGTGCTCACTGAACTGCTCTATCCTACCTATAACCCCCACCCCATGTACTCACTGAACTGCTCTATCCTACCTGTAGTCACCTGCCACCAGGACCTGGGAAGTATAGTCTCCAATAACTTATCATGGAGCAATCACCTGAAGTCCATCTGTGCAACAGTTTATAAATCCCTCAACTTTATCCAGAGATGTATATGCACCCACCAATCATCAATCCATCACACACACACACACACACACACACACACACACACACACACACACACACACACACACACACACACACACACAAACATGTACACAAGGCTTAGACATTTCGCTTCAAACGACCAAATAACGAAAGTACACGAAAAAATGAGTAAAATCTGAGATTTCAGTTTGCCAAACACACTTGAGGGGCAAACCGTAACATAACTTACTTACTCATCATGTTCTGCCACGGCGCTGGTCAGGAGCGTTCTTCTTCATGATCAGTCATTTTACGGTCAACTAGCAGCACAAAACACGAAGAACAAATCTGCGCCGCACTATCGAAAGAACATATCTATAGCCAGACCATAGATACTCGAAATACCGCCAGACAAGGTTGGTTGGGGCAACCTTTCCTCGATCTATGGTTTGAGTACGTACGGTGGATGGTGCTATACTGCCGACCCCTTACTGTCCCTAACACTGTATGATAAAGTTAAAATGGCCTCCGATCGTATACTACAGCTATCGTGAACCTCTTTATAACGGACACAGACTCGAATTGAAGATGGCGACCACGTAGTGGGATTGGACGTTTGCACAAGCATGCAGATTTTTACCAAATATGGTTGGTCCCGCCCTCGTCGTTCCAGCACTGGGTTAATATGGCTGAGAAGCTTCCATCACCTTCTCTCACGGGAATCGCTAAAGTCGTCAGCGAATCCCCCGGTTAGTTGTCTTGTTGTAATTCTGTATCTTAGACCGTAGGTAATTGTGTGTCAATGCGTAGACTACTAATCTTGTCCGTCTCAAAGCTAACTGCTCTTAAATTGTCAGGAGCATTGCGCTCAGTAGCAAAAAGCTTTCTCTTTGAGACTTCACTCCCCGAGCTGCCGCGCACTCTCAATGTCCGGGCAAAGACAACTCACAAAATACTAGTTGTAAATAAAGTTCAGAGCCTCACTGAAAGGAAACCTAGTATTGAAGTTGAATTGGGATTGGAAATGTGGGTAAAGTGATTGCGTGTTGTGAGCTAGTCTCATGTAGCTAGACCCAAACTCGTTTGATCCTGACGGCTTTTGCTGTTTACCTTGTTGTCACCAGCCAAGAGTGGGTAATCGATGTGCTTTTGTGTTACTGAAGGGCGAACACGACCGCAGTGTGTGTGTGTGTGTGTGTGTGTGTGTGTGTGTGTGTGTGTGTGTGTGTGAACATGCATGTGTGCATCGTGCGCGCACCTCCAATTGTCATACACTAGTCCCACGTGCACTTCTTCAATTATTGCCGTCTCACACACAATACTCACAACAGGCCCTACAGATCACAGGTGAGGCACTGCCTCTATATTTGATATAATGCCAAGCAGGTTTTACATGAGCTTTGCAGTCATGGCATTAAGGGGTATGTCAGACTCTGTCAACTGAAGTTTGAACACACACTAACTTGTGGTACCTTTACAGTATCACGTGAACATTGTGAGCTACAGGTCGACTGTGTACTGCATGTACAACACTCACTAGCAGCACTATACGCATGACTGTGGTATGTATGTACTGTGCTCACTTGATGTGAAAGTTCCTAGCAGTCATACGTTAGTGTGCAGTTAACTTCTCATGTGATTCCATGGGTGACAAAATGTCTGGTGTAACATGGTCTTGGATGGGCATGCAATGATAATCATGAAAGAGCCATGAATGTAGGTTAAAAGGAGCATTAGAACAAGAGTTCAGTGGTAGTATTGATATTATAAAGACAGTGAGAGAGACCCTTGCGTGCCATGGAGCTTTGTGCTTCACTGGAAAGAGAACTACTTCAGTGCTAAAAATGGCCTGTCTCACAATGTTAGCATAACCCGTTGTGCCTGTGACTGAGTTGTACTTGTTTGTCGTTGCACTAATTAAGTGTTCCTGTTGGCAAATGGACCGCCCTCACCAAAAGTGGTCCAGTTTTATATTAAGCAGAAATTGTTCAAATACTCTCTCCTATCACTACATAGTACACTGCCACAAATAATAACACAAATATGTAGCTACGTAAAAGAAATCTTGTGAATAAGGAAGTAAAAAGACCATTTTTTCTAACAGAAAAAATGTGTTTTTGGTATGGGGTTCGTAACAGATTTTCTAGCTCAAGCAAAGGTGCATGCATGCATGGTCAAATCCCAAACCAACAGGACTGCAATATCACCACAAATCAGTTGGAATACAGCAGGTCCACTGTAGTCCCCAATACAGCATTCTCCAATGTCTTATCCTTGAAACACACGCAGTGGTGTGTACCCCACAGTTGTGGCTGGTCTGTTGAGTTGGTTACTGTGTGAATGGTGAGTTGTGTAGAACATTGCTACCAATCCACTTTCTCCCTTACTTTCAGAAGATCAAGTGAAGGATGTACTGAAGAGTGAATACGCTTACTTGAGAGAAAACCTCTCCATTGACAATGAGGTGGCAGCGAAGCTGTTTGGTTGGAGCCCACAGCTGTTGGGAGACCCTCCATACAGGGAGATCCTCTCTTTGAATGAGCGAGGGAAGCATTTTGATGCTTTTGAGAGATGGTACCAGTTTGCTGAGTCAAGCTACACTGAAGACAGACTAAAGGTGTTCTGTGAGTGTCTTGGAGAGATAGGTAGCCCCACCAGACCAAAGCTGATTGAAGTAGGCAGGAGAGTGTTTGAGATGCTGGTCGGAGAGCCGATGTCAGGTTGGTTTGTCTTTGTGCTTTGTAGCAAATTGCTGTCACAGTGCTGTGTGTGTGTGTGTGTGTGTGTGTGTGTGTGTGTATGTGTGTGTGTGTGTGTGTGTGTGTATGTGTGTGTGTGTGTGTATGTTTGTGTGTGCGTGCACACATTCACATGTAGGCATATAGATACGACATTTACATGTTAGTATGCTATGCATCTTCAAAAATTTGATCCTTCTAAGGTTTGGTCACCCAAAGAATGTATCTGGTAATCTTCTGATATTGATCAACAGACTGAATTCTAAGAATTTGTCATCTTATCTAAGGTTTTGTCAGCGCCGTCAGACAATGATGTCAGTGAAATCTTAGATATATATAGATATATAAATCTTAAATATATAACATACGTATATCTCTATGAGACTACAGCCTACAATCTCCGGTCTTCAGTTAGCCTGTCATTGGCTGCACATTGTGAACTAGTAGATGTAAGGATCTCTGAATTCAGTAAAATAACATTCACATTATCCTGCATCCAAATTCACATCACACACACACACACACACACACACACACACACACACACACACACACACACACACACACACACACACACACACAGAGACTGTATGATAAGACATGTCTGCTCTTTTGAATTAGTCTCCTCCTTCTTCTTTGTTCTGTTTAATGTGTATCTTTAAATTTGGTCATGTTTGGTACTATTGCCTGCATGGTGTAGCATTGTTTGTTTCTTCTCTTGCAGGTCATGGGCCATCAGAGAATACAGATGAATCTGAACCATCACCTTCACAGCTGAAAACCAATGAGGCCAAAGTTAAGGTGATTGCTTGTCTGTTATGCATGTTTTCACACAGCAGATCAGGTATAGTATATACCTCAACATGCAGTATCAGGTATAGTATATACCTCAACATGCAGTATCAGGTATAGTATATACCTCAACATGCAGTATCAGGTATAGTATATACCTCAACATGCAGTATCAGGTATAGTATATACCTCAACATGCAGTATCAGGTATCAACATGCAGAAGCTGCTTTGGCCTTTTAATGTTCCTTTATGTGTGGTAAGACAAGTTGGGACATCACAACCTGTAGGAGGTCAAGATTATTGTAGATAATGATATTCATATCCGTGTGGTTGTACTACAGTGCGTCAGGTAATTTTCGCGGCTAATAAATTACGTGGTTTCCATAGTTCGAAAGGATTCGTGAAATTGTTCATCCGCGAACTTTAATGAAAAAATGTCTGCTGACAGGATCGTGTACTGCTTTTGCTTATAGAAATTGCTTGCATGCAAAAATTGATCGCATACAATGTACATTGCTTAGATTATTCGTTTAACTTTCCTTGGGCTCACTTTTTAAGCTTTAGGAATGTATCTTCACCAATAGTCTTCAAGCTTCCACAACGTCGACGAATAACCTCTACGAGGACTACATTCCATCTGCAAGATCTTACTGGTTCACTCTTGACAGATTGAAATACTAACTACCCCTATAGGATGAACAAAGAAAGACACAACTTCATTCATTGGGAGAGGCAAACACTTAGAAAAGACCTTTTGTTGCATTATCTGCAGGTAGAGCCCGCGAATTTATTTATCCAGGAAAATTTATGACCCCCAAAAATGAGGCAAACTGCGAAATTTTTGTACCGCAAAAATTTCCTGACGTACGGTATTGTAAACTATACACATGCAGTGTTCTCCCCAGAAATATTTTAAGGCATGTTGAAGTTCATGCCACTTTGAGTGTACATATTATCAGGGATGGATGTAGGAAAGCTCAAGGAAAAAAGGTTCCCAAGTTGCTGTGGGTGCTTGATGACCTTTTTTAGGGAATGGCAATTAGCATTTATATATCTATTGTGGCTGAGCTAAGTCTTTCCTGTCCACCTAAATCGCTATACACTTCTTCTTCCAGCAGATTTACCAGTTGTGTTTCCTATTTTAATGCCTTCTTTTCTCTAAAAACGCAGTCAACTTATCTTCCACTAAGCGCGGACGGTTCAGTTCAGTGATCAAATTATGTTTATCCTTAAAGATCGTACGCTTGCGACGCCAATCGAGCACGAAAACGCCTGCTGTCGCACGAAGTACGTTTCATGACGTCATCACATTAAAATGGAGAATACTCGCGGAGGTTATTTTAGTTTAAGTTTGGGCATTTGCATCATTTGTTCTCCTAAAAAATACTCTAAAGGCCCATAGATGTACACTTCTGCAAAAACTAGGAAGAAAAGAAGGCATGTCGGGCCGACATGCCTTAAGATACCTGGGGAGAACACTGACATGTACCAGAAATAACCTACACAGCATGTGTCCCAGCAGTGACCCCTACCTGGGAGTACTACCCTCATTCTACACAGCATGTGTCCCAGCAGTGACCCCTACCTGGGAGTACTACCCTCATTCTACACAGCATGTGTCCCAGCAGTGACCCCTACCTGGGAGTACTACCCTCATTCTACACAGCATGTGTCCCAGCAGTGACCCCTACCTGGGAGTACTACCCTCATTCTACACAGCATGTGTCCCAGCAGTGACCCCTACCTGGGAGTACTACCCTCATTCTACACAGCATGTGTCCCAGCAGTGACCCCTACCTGGGAGTACTACCCTCATTCTACACAGCATGTGTCCCAGCAGTGACCCCTACCTGGGAGTACTACCTCATTCTACACAGCATGTGTCCCAGCAGTGACCCCTACCTGAGAGTACTACCCTCCAGGGGACTGCCCCACCTACTGTCCCACCTACTGCCCCACCCACTGCCACCACCCCAAACTCTCCAGCTTCCACCCCAAACAATTCCAACTGTAATGCAAATTGCTACAAAGAAGGCCCTACCTGAGTGTCAAAGTCAACCTTGAATGGTCCAAAATGGCCTGAAATAACACCTTATGTAACCTAGAAACTCAATTTTTCATGCACTCCCAACCCCTGGTTATAACCCCCTACATACCGCATACGTACATCACTGCACTGCATCTGCTTTATATACGTACATATAACCAGGGTACGGTACTTCCCATAGAAATTTTAACGATATTTTATGAATGAACGAACGAGCGAATGAACATCGAAGGGCGAACGAATGCTGAATGAACGAGCGAACGAACGCTTGAACCCATGACGTCATAATGTGACGTTTTTAAAAAATTACGCAACTTCTATAAAGACGTCATCGCTTCGACTAGGTGAGCGATTCTTCGGATTCTTCCACAAGTTGGCGAAAGGAGTTTATTTTCTTCGATATGAACGAAACAAAATTTAATCATTCTTAGCTATCTCGCTGTCAATGAAGTCCAAGATAGCACGCGTCTTGGTGGGCTTTCTACCAGCAACGTTACCGCTTCTGGTAATGGCTGGGTGCACGTATCTTTCAATTTCGTCAGGAAATGTGATATCCCGGGCTTCGTAACGTGGTGGCCTTCTGACGCTAGTAGATTCGCGATCTGCGACTAAAACTTGCCTATTCTGATTAGATAGAGAATTCGTCGTTTCATGTAGTTAGAATATATCATAACGTTCGCGTGCGCACTCCCTATACTTCAACATAATACAGTCTTTTTCAGGTAGGTTGCAAAATGGATTGGGCACCATGTGTCACGTGACAGTGACACCATCAGTGTCGCCTGTTTTACATACGTATGACTAGATAGCTCATCAAGACCCAAACAATTACTATGAACTGAAAAAGTATAACGATACGTTTGGAGGTTACATCATTAACTATCCTAAGTTCAGAGCTTGATTGCCGGTCGTTCAAGTTCGACCCATACTTTGTTTCTAAACAATGTTGTCTGCGCTGCGGACTATCAGTGATGCGATCGAAAAAATACCTGCAAGTTTCTTGCTCATAACTACCAACACACGTGCTACTAGCGTACTACTATAAATTTAAAACTAATAATTATTTCTTTTGTTGACATTAAACCCTAAAAGGAGCCTTCTCTCCGGCTGTCGTTCTGCTTCAACGCTTTCAGGCACGGCTGCAGAACTTGGCCGGTTGATCAGATCAGACTCTTAGAATAAACGACAATGAATTCTGTGGCATTGAATCAGTCTGGAAACCGAACGCGAATAGTCTGCTATGCCATAATAAAAAATTGAAATTTTGAAAAGCGAATCTATGATGCCACGCCTTCGAACCAAGATTCGCGCGAAATTTGAAACAAGGTAAAAAGCATCTCGAAACATGCCACGCCCGATCTCAAATGATCTACGGTGGAGAATCATTTGGATGCATGAAGTGGAAGACATAAGCTTTGATGGGATTGCTGCAACATTGCTTCTCAGCTCCTCCACTATTCGTAGAACTGTTTCACTGTACAAAACAACAGGAGATGTTCTTCCAAAAGAGCAATGTCATGGTCCCAAGAGACTCCTTAGCAGAGATGAAGAGGATTTTTTAATGAAGTGGATTCTAGACGAGCCTGGAATATATCTAGATGAGTTGCAACAGAAATTAAATAGCAATGGGATCACAGTTAGCCTAACAACAGTCTTCCGTACTATTCAACGGCTGGGATTTACACGGAAGAGGATAAGGCACATTGTACAAGCACAAGATGAGTTGAAAAGGTGGGAATTTATGCAAGAAATGTCGTATTTGGATTCAGACATGATCATCTGGATTGACGAAACTGGCTCTGACCAGCGCCAATCCATACGTACATTCAGCTATCACCTAAGAGGCATTGTACCACAAGACACAGTGGTATCAATAAGAGGAAGGCGCCTCTCAGCAATTGCTGCAATGAGTTGCAGAGGGATTGAAGACATAGAGATTTATGATGGTTCCATTGATGGTGAAACATTTTCCAGATTTATTGAGAGATGCATTGTCCCAATAATGCAACCTTTTAATGGCTCCAATCCTAGATCAGTGCTGGTTCTTGACAATGCCTCTGTACATCATGTCAAAGAGGTTCATGAATTGATTATTGGTTGTGGAGCAATAATACGCTATCTCCCACCATACAGTCCAGACTTTAATCCACTGGAGGAAGTTTTCGCCCAAATAAAGCGATTCCTGCGACGCAACAGTCAAGTTTATCACAGTACATCAGATCCCCGAGTTCTGATTACATCTGCTTTTTGCTCCATCGATTCAGATGATTGCCTGAACTACATCCATCATGCTGGCTATGGTGACTGATGACTACTTCAGGACATTCATGCATGGTACTTTTATTACTAATCATGATCAGATCTAGTCAAATTTGAATGAAACTTTAATTTAATATAAATCAAATGATATTATAATTTTTAAATTAGTTGAAGCTACACTAAACTACAAACAATACACACTGATACAAATAAAGTTATACACTAGTATAAAGAAAGACCAGAAGGTAATCACAATTCATGTCAGTTATACAAATTTGTGTCAATTGAGATTATTGTGACTGAACCAAGGTTCATCAATTTTACACCATATAAAAAATTGAATCACAATGTGAAAGCAAATCAGCAGAGACAAAATCAGCTAGATTCGGAATCTGTAGTATGCACAGTATTACATGAACACAACTGAAATCAATCAAGGACATCCAGCTGTTGCATTAGTGCCTCACGGCGTTTCTCAAACTGTGCAGTAGTGATTGCTCCTTTTTCATACATGTTATGCAGCAGTTGAAGATTATGTAAAACCTTTGCCTGGAGATCAATTTTCCTACCAGGTGAGATGATTATGGGATCACATGATTCTGGTCGTTGTTTAGGGCTTGCATTCTTTGGCTGAAGAGCTGCAGAAACACTATTAGCTAGTGTAGTGAATGCACTTGCCATTTCTGTAACACCTCCTTCTTTTCTTGTATGATCTTTCTGCTTACCCGGCAGGCCAGACCAAATTGAGCCCTTGGGAGGATCATCCATGCTGTCATGCTTTTTACTGTCGATTACCTCTGCCCACAGTTTATACTGTATCCTAGTGTATTTCTCTCCGTGTCTTTCTTTCAAATCATTTGCTATTCCTTCAATTCTGTCCGACTTGACTTCTATGGAGTTGCTAGCTGTAGTGGACTTCTTTCGCTTAGAAGCAGGTTCAAGTGATTCCCCGTCATCTGTACTCTCCTCAGTCAGCCCAAAACACCACAAATACTTTCCTTCAACTTCAATACTACGTAGAGTTTCTTCAAATTCGTCCGATGGAAAGGACATCCTCTTTGTGCCTTCAATGTAGCCGACCTCGAAATCCAAATCATAGCGTACAACATTCTTACCCACTTTATTAAAGATGCATTGTTTTAGCTTACTTTCGCTCGTCACTTCTTTTAGGTAATCCAACTGATACACCTTAAAATCTTTCTTCTTTTTGGGATTGATGACTTTTAAAGCTAACGGCTTGTATGTGGTAGTCTTCTCGAGAGGCCCAGGAGTACTAAATTGCTGGCTTTGTGAAACATTCACGCTGCTTGAAGGATTAGGGTTTAAAACTACTGCGGTCTGAGGTGGTACCGAAAAAGGCAAAGATCCACGAACGCTTAAAATGTCTAGAATTTGCTGTTGGAGATTGCCCGCCATAACTAGCATTTATAGTCCAAAACACGCAACACTGCATACGTCACTGTCACGTGACATCGAAATCCAACTCCATTTTGCAACCAACCTGAAAAACACTGTATTATGCATGCCCATTATGACGCTTCCGCAATCACGTGATCGGTCAGACTGAACGAAGGTTGAACGAAGGTGTGAATGAACCCTGAATGAACGCTGAATGAAGGTGTAATGAATGAACAGTCGTCGTTAAAATTTCTATGGGAAGTACCGTATATCACGTGCGTACTTATTGGTGTCCCCCCATCCATTTGCTATTGCTCCATGATCCTAAAGACAGCCTGCTACATAGATACAACACTTGCATTAAAATTTACAACAATCATGTCTTGCATGGCTGGCAAGTACTGTAATACTGAAGCTCACCCCAAAATATTTTTCATCCTAGATAGAACCCTAATATTGTATTGGATATACGTATTGTGGGCGCTCTTTGTTTTCAACGTGATCCATTAGCGGTGGTTTCTAATTTGTCATTGAGCGTCTTTCAGATGACATTAGAGATCTCACATCAACAGAATGGGAGGAGATGGCAACATTGGTGATGCTAGTCCTATGTGCGTATACCCTGATATGCACTTTAAGTATCGTGTGGTTTTGTATTCACAATATTTGCGGATTGCAAGCCCTCATGCAGCAAATGTCTATGCTCTTGTGCAATGGCAAAACATGGCTGTTCAAGATGTAAATAATGTAAAAATCGCCAAAAACCAGTATCTGCAATAGTTTCAACCCTCAAAAATTAAAGTGTTTATGATACGTGAAACAGCACAAATTGTATGTTTGCTTTTCTGAGGTTGAAGAAAGGAAAGGTTTTGCTGTGTGTTCAAATTCTTTCTGATTATCTTACTTTCTATTTTCTTTGTACCATAATACGTATGTTGAAATTTCCCAAAATCCCTGGCCAGGGAAAGTGTTGTAATCAGATTTTGTTTCCCTGTATGTATACATTCATCACAAATTTTGCCGTTTGCGTTTGGAAGAACAGCAGTTTTTGGCCATAACTGTCATTGCATTAATTATAACCTGTTCCTCGGGTGATTTTCGAATGGTTCACTACTTTTTCCTTCTTTTGATCACCTGCGGCAAAGGCAAAGTTTGTCTAAAACAGCTATTTTCAATGTTGTTTTCTTTGCCTGTGCCAAATAGTTTGATGCAGCTCTTCATGTGCAGTACATGCAGCATATACTATCGTATAGTGGGAAACTTTTTGCGGGATAAAACTTTCGCGTTTTTTGCAGATTGGAAGCCATGCGCTAATATTTTAAACCTGTGAATATTTAGGTTGAGCTCTTGTGCAATGAATAAGATGGCCACCAAACGAACAAGAGTCGTGGAGAAGCACACGCAGCGCCTTTGCTCTTTTCTCAAAAAACCTTTCATTTATAAACTAACGAAGCTTCAGTAAAAGGCTAAATAATGAAAGGATTGAAAGGGGTTCTGTGAAAATTTGAGCATACGGTACCATACATTGCAAGTTTTTGTGATTGTGGGTTTTCTGGATTTTACGAATAGCAAGAACCCACAAAATTTGTTTGGCAAATATTTATTCGTCTTATACGGTACTTTTCACAATAACTAGACAATGTATGTCGGTCAAACTGTTTACGTACAGTGACCATGTTACTTTACTTCTGAGCGATCCTTATATTGACTATCATTATGCGTATTTTGCTATTATGAATCAGTGCTGTATTGATAATATTACCTAATTTTTTCAATAATAAAGCACATACGTTGACCAACCAGGACTTGACTGCTGTACTACGTACGGGTGTTGTTTGTTCCTATGTGGCTAAAAATAATAACAAGCACTAACACGGGCAAAAAGTGCTGAACGAATTAAGCAGCAAAATGAACTTGAGAACGGTTGATATGTTTCATAACCGCTTTTGTCTTCTTTCCACCTGGTGCTCCCCCCTTTGCGTCTTTCTACCGAAATATTGCAACTCAAGATTTTGATGCTAATCGTTTTTCTCTAGCTGACTCTTCCGCAATTGGCTTGTAGCTTTTGCGTTTGCGTCTTGAAACGAAATTCACTACTTTACCTTCCTGAAATAAGCCATTTTTGCTCGAAGAACCGTCTTTACCAACGCTCACTGCATAGCAACTGTGCGAGTTTCCCGCTAGTTGATTGCAACCCAGAGTAAGGAGTCCATATGTATCGACTCAAAATTGTGAGCAGCTAGCATCTCCTTCCATTTTGCCTCTTTAGCTGAAACTGTTTCCTTCACACCATGCGTACTTGTGCAAGATGTCCTGCACAACAAAGAGCTACCGTTGTGGAATTATAATTTGTGAAAACTCCTTCACGCACTTAGTTTGTGAAATTGAGTGCATGATCACAAAATCTTGCGACATATGTAGCATACATTCAACTTCCTCCAAACATGTTGGTGCCTGTCCCAAGGTGCTGTTATAACTCTTATACACCTTCAGGCTGTGAATTCAACTTGCAGCTTCTGTTGACACTTGTTTTAGATGTTGACTTGATGAGGGTATGTTTCGTACAGGTTCACATAAGCACAGTGACTGCATGCATACATGGTGGTCCACATGTGAACCATTTCCCCTTGTCATGTGATACGTGTTTTAAGCTTCCACTCTGTTCTGTCTACTTTCAACAGGGTCCACTTGATAGCCCTCATATCCACAGACTGAGGAACCATCTCTTCAAGAGATACAAGACCTTCAAAGTTGGGGAAGGAGGGAAGAAAATGGAGTTTGTCCGACTTGCTGTCCTCGAAGGCAAACCAAATGTGCCAAAAGATGAGGAAGAGATCCACGACAAGCTTGCCTTTCTCCAAAAATTCAGAAATTGCGGGAAAGAAGAGCGACAGATTGCAGGCTACATCGATGCCTTCGATCTACTTCACAAGTCAAATCACCGCATTCGCGTGGTCTACGGCCAACCTGGAATTGGGAAGACCACTCTCCTCACTCACGTGTGTCGAGCACTAGCCATGAAGGAAGCAGACAGCGAGTACGCACTAGTGCTGTACTTTCCACTGAGAAACAAGATGGTGTCTGGAGCCACGACTCTCAGAGAACTGCTATCATATTTTTACCCCGCGGACGATGACAAGCTGCACCTCTCTGAAGTAAAACACTCACTGGAGAATAGTGAGGACAAAGAGATCCTCCTAATATGTGATGGAGCAGATGAAATTTGGGAAATGCTCTCCATTCCTGACAGCAGCGTGATCCAGGAGATTCTTGCAGGCACCACTCTTCCCCAAGCTGATGTAATTGTTAGCAGCCGTCCAGGAAGTCTGCCTTTCCTTCAGGATCACAGCTCTTCCTTCTATGAAATTCACGGGTTCGACCAAGCATCCATAGAGCACTACGTAGAAGACTTCTTCAAAGGAACACCCGAGAAAGCAGAGAAGATGATGAAGGAGCTGCACTCCCGTCCTGATCTTCTAGGAGGTGCTCACATACCAATGAATCTCTTTATCTACTGCTCCGTCTATGATTACGGTGGACTTCCTCCCACGATGACGGCTTGCCACAAGAAATTTCTCTGTAATGTCGTGAAAAGAGAATGTAAGAAGTACGGAGTCCCCTGTCAAGTGGATCCATCCCTGAGTCGATTGTCACCCGAGGTGAAAGATCTATTCGAATCACTGGGTGCCCTAGCATATGAAGGTATGATGAAGAATCCACCAGTCTTTGTGTTTACCGAAAGCGATATTCGAAGAGCCTTTCCCACTCTCCCACCAGAAGCGGTCATTGAGGAGTCCATATTCAAAGGCCTGCTTGTGCAGCATTCCTGCACAGTTGGGTATGAGGAGGTGAACACCTTCAACTTTTCCCACACCACTAACCACGAGTTTTTTGTGGCATGGCATATTTCCCATCTACCCGAGGCCGACCAATTGCAGTTTGTGAGGGAGCATTTCTCTGATCCTAAATTCGCCGTCGTTGTTCGATTCTACTCAGGTCTGACAGGTCTTTCCACACCTGGAGTAGCTTCTCTTCTCTGCCAGTCTGTCTCAGCTCGTTCCACTTCAAGTGTCTCTTCTCCTGCGGCTTCTTTCTCTCTACCTTCACTGTGTTCCAATCATGATCCTAGCCTTCTGTATCTTTTCCATGCTCTTTATGAGTCTCAGAACTCAAAATTCATTCAAAACATTGTACAGCATCTCAACCAGTCACTTGTGTTCTATCTCTTTTTAACATCTCACGACACGCTTGCCACTGCACACTGTTTGGGAAAATGTACTCATTTAAGCAAGCTCTTATTTTTTGGGAATCCACTCCCTCCCTCCTCTCCGCCTCATGTGTGTACAATTCTAAAAGCTAATTCTCATCTACGGTCTTTGACGCTACCAGTGGAACACCTGTCCTCCACAGGTGAGTGTGTTTATTGTCTTTTATTATAATTATTAGACAGAGTTTAGTTGGACTGAGTGCACACTGTGCAAATTCCTACATCCCTCACATACGTATGTATATGCTACAGGATGTTGGAATGTGCACAGTGTGCACTCAGTCCAACTAAACTCTGTCTAGCCCTATACCCGTCTAGCCTCATGTATGTATAGCCCTGTGCCCACCTGGCCCTGTGCCTGTCTTGCCCTTTGCCCACCTTGCCCTGTGCCTGTTATACTGTATAACTTATTAGTAGGGTATAAAAACATTAATAATGGTATATAAAAGGATGTAAGATTGACACAGAATTGTGCAAAAAGGATCATCAAAAGAATACTTGGAACAAGAGTAAGTTGTGAAACAGGCACAGGGCTAGAGGTTCAAAGGTCAAGACAGGCATAGGGCTACACATACATGAGGCTAGACGGGTACGTACAGGACTAGACAGAGTTTAGGTGGATTGAGTGCACACTGTAAATTAATTCCTACATCCCTCACATGTGCATGTATGTTGCAGGATGTAGGAATTTATTAGTGTAGTCCGTTCAGCCTCATGTATGTATATCCCTATGTTTGTCTAGCCCTATGCCCATCTTGACTTTTGCCTGTCTACCCCTGTGCTGTTTCACAACTTACGTACCTTTGTTCTGATCGTTTCTGGAGGATACTTCTGTTAAAGCCTTTCACATGTAGAGTAAAATATCAATGATCAGTCACCATGTATGTTCAGACGCTGTATATCTAATACCAGGGAATTGGCTAATGTCTAGTTTGAACTAAAAGTACACATACTTTGAGCAACTTTTGATAAAGCCTTTCACTGATATCACTGATTGGTCACCATGTACGTTTAGACGCTGTATTTTTAAAACCTGTGAGTGAATTGGCTAATGTCTAGTATGAACTATTTACTGCAAAGAAATGATATCCCTGGTGAACTATGGGTGCAGAAACCAACTGAACAAAGCCATTATAATTCAGGCAAACCAATGTACGGTACTAATCACTTAAAAGTTGCTAAATTGTATTGTTTGCATGACGTGTTCTCAAATTACCGTCCCTCGAAACGTACTGTTTTCTCAGCATGCAGTACATGCACAGTACGATAGAGAATATGGCCGAATCCAATTAAATATGGCTGCTTTCACATCACCTGGCAGGATAATAGCCACGCATTTGCTAAAGCTTGATGAAGCAATGCAAAATTTGGTATGAAATGTATAACGGTTTAGTTATCCAAGTCAGTGTAGTTTTTTAGTCAATATGCAAATGAAATGATTTAGTTTTGCTCAGTATCGACCAAGGAAGAAAAGAAAGGGCCGACTATGCAGAAGCTTCTAAACGAAGAAGGCCTATTAGCTAGCATTTTTGGAGTTCGCAAGTTTCCACGACGATATGAGAAAAACAAACAATTCTTTGCAAGCATTGATCAGGTAGGTACATACCGCTTCTAGCAAAATAATGATACGAAACGCTACAATTGAAGCGTACAGTGTTCATGGCGTCTTTCTGTACTAAATGTAGCATTTTCGATATGTATCGTCAGCATGCAAACGATACGATTTAGCAACTTTTAAGTGATTGGTACCGTACTATCAGTCTTCAGCTGATGCTTTTCAGATAAGTGTGTGATACAGCCCTTCTCACTGTATTTGTGAGCAGTACAATTGTTCTTTAAACTGCAAAACTCTTGGTAGTTCTGCGCTCAGTAGTCGATGCAATATAGCTTCTGAACTTGGGTCATGGTATCCTTTCTTTGTAGTAAATAGTTGTTTGAATTATGTGTGCTTTTAGTTCAAACTAGACATTTAGCCAATGAGCTCACAGGTTCTAAATATACAGCGTCCAAACATACCGTAGGAATGGAAAGTTATGTGATTGTTTTAGTATGTGATTATGCAAATTTTCACAAAATTGCGCACTTACAATTGCATAACACATGGACATACACTGCACATGATCTCTGTTGACGTCACTCAACACATGTCAGTTCCTGAAGTACAGCCTAGTGTTCTGCAAACAGGTGTTGGTGAGAGAGCGACCGAGAAGCCAACACTGCCGTCACAGACATCATCGGTAACTCTGGCCACTCCAACATCTCCCCTGCTCTGTCTTCATCACAAGAAGTGGTGTGGTGCATTTAGTCTTGCATAGTTCAGACTGCAGCTATTCTCCTCCTTTATTCAGCTATTTCTCCTGGCCCTCCTTTATGTGGTGACTATGCCACTGAATAGCAAAGGCAAACTAGCTCTCTGCATGGGCTACGTGAGAGTAAAAGCACTACACTACATTCTTGATGAAGACAGGGAACGGGAGAAGATCATTGTAATCTGAATGCAGTCTTTTCAGGTTTAACCAAAACACATAACTAAAAACGCATAATGCTCATATTTAGTTCAATTCACATAACTTTAGTGACACATAACTTCCACTCCTACGGTACATGGTGACCGATAATTGATATTTTAATCTATATGTGTATGTTATGTCCGATTTATGGCAACATCAAAATGGCCTCTGCCAAGATGACCATAATGTACCCCTATTTTCTTCACAAATACTTTGTAACACACCACAAGACATAAAATCTTGTCAACTCTTTCGTTCGTGTGCTGTTTTCGGTAGTTGCACAATGAAGCGTTTGCTATACCATGCGAAAACAGTTTCAGTTGAAAAGGCGGAGATCCGGATGATGGATTTTAAATTTTGCAGTGGGTTTGAAATAATTGTAGGATCCAATTTGAATTTCCACCGCACATACTTCTGAAATTCTGTTCCTTGGCTATTGTGTGCAGCATTTGGTGGTTTCCCAGCCAGGACAAGACAAGAAATAGCGAGACATAACTTTAAGGAACAAGCAATCAAAAGTACAGTATACACAGTGAAAGTTTAGCTTTACCTTTTATCTATCACCCCTTAAATTTCTGCATTTATGGACTGCCATCTAGATCTTCCCCTTATACAAAGAAATTCCCCCAATGAAGAGGGCTTCTCTCAATTAAGGCCAAAATCACATGATGTCCAGAGACGGTATATAGTTTATAAAGTTTCAATGCAATTAATGCAAGCCCATTATTATCTTCGGTTTTTGAGGCAAGAGCTGTCAGTCTTGGTCAAGAAAATTCTATAGAGCTTATGCGTTTACACAACACTTTAGACGCGACGTCACACTTCCTAGTGGCAAGAAGACACATCCAAGGATAAAGAATATCCATTCTTTCGACTGTAACTGAACGCTTGCCCTGAATATCCAAAATGAAGTTGAGGACTGCTATCCCACATTAGAAATGAAGATCCCTATGTCTTTAAAGGGACACTCCAGGCACAATAAAAGTTTAGCCTCAAACAGAGAGTCTTTGATGCTGATTCCAATGCTGCAAACCATTTATACATGTGTTCTTTAGTTTAGGAGATATTTTAGAAATTCTCAAATTGGCGTCATCACATGACGTTATTGAGTGACGGTCCATTGAGTTCACAGTATACGAATACACACGAATAGAGAATATAAAGAGGCACAAATCATCCCTTTTGATACCGGAGGTATTGGAGACAGTAGGACAGAATCGATGTGGCTTTGTTTCATTCCTTTAAGCTGGTCATATTACGCGGAACTGCAGCCCAAGATGGTCAAATTCAGCAATAGTGTACAATCGTGAGTCATCTGCACTATGTCTATTGTTGAGAGGTGAAAATGTGACCGTAGTCGTCAAGAACGACTCAAAATGCACTTTCTAATACTTGTACAGGTCCCAAAACCGATCGTGCTAGTACCTCTTCCTAAGGCTCCATCACTCTTTAACGTCATGTTGGGTCATCCAACATGGCGGATTTTGACTCGTATTTTACGGCTTTAACTGCAAATATCTCGTAAACTAAGCAGTGCATGCAGAAAACAGTAGCAATTTTGGAATCAGTATACAAGAGTCTATTCATTGAACTTAATGTATATTTTGCCTGGAGTGTCCCTTTAACGTTCACAGAGGTCCTTTCACCATATACACTCTATACTATGTAACCGTAGTATAGAGTGTCTATGCTTTCACATCATGGCCCACTCACTGGTACACACCCCTTTACAAACCTCTGGATCCACCCTGTCTATGATTAAGTACAAGAATAAGTCACTGGTGCTTCATTTTCTTAACTTCAATGGTCAATATGTATTATCTACATGTAGGGCATTGCACACCGTCCTAAATTGTGACAATAAGCATATTATTAAGCATGAGTTGTAGAGGCTGTGGCCTTACGCCACCCCCCTCCCCCCCACATACACACACACTTGGCAAGCCATTCCTCCTCCTATGTATAGAGACCACTGTAAGCTGGTACATTGTCCACTTCAGTGATACTGAAGCACCTCAGAGTCTGCATTTTGGGTGAAAACCAATTTGCGCTATAATGTATGGCATCATGTTTTTCCTTGCCAAGCAACTACTGCACCCCATAATACAGTAAAACCTGTCTTAGGCTGGGTTTACACGGAAACGTTTTAGGTTACTACTGTAGAAACATGACCCGTTTGTGGCCCATTTACACGGAAACGTTTTAAAGAACGTTCTGTAAACGATAACAGAAAGGCGTTCTTTTAGCGGGGCTTTCAGCCTGTGACGTTCGCGTGACCACATACTGGGAGGTGACACCACGTGCACGAACCCCGTAACAAACTATGCCGAAGACGAGTGGAAAAAAGGACTTTCAATGGACAGATGACGAGTCTGAGTTACTTCTGACTGTCACACACCAGTACAAGATACAGAAGATCACACAAGGGGAGAATTGGGAATCGGTTAAAAGCAAGTATGCGGATATTCTTAAGCTGATGACTGACGAGTTACCTTCAACGCCTGAAGAGTTGAAACAGTGCGTTAAAGATTACCATCATACCGCCGATGAGATGACGAAGGACATTTTATCTAACAAATTGAAAGCCATTCGCCTTAAATTTCGAAAGGCCGTCGATGAGGGCAGAAAGAGTGGAAATGGTAGGGTTGTGTTCCTTTATTACGAGCTGTGCGAAAAGATCTGGGGCGGTTCTCCTGCAACAGAGCAACTTGACAGTGGGCTTGAAACAGCTGACATTTCGAGTTCAGGTAATAAACCAGAGGATGCCACAAGTGAGGATAAGTCTGAAAGTGATGACTCGGAGCCAGAACCTGAGGAAAAGGAGGGTTCTGCCCAAAGTGAGCCACCTTCTAAGAAGCGAAGGGAGTATCTAGATGGTATTTTGAGTGGATACAAGGACAAAAAGTTAACAAAGAAGATGTCATTGGATGACAAGTTGTTTCATTGTGCACAACAGGAGCTTGACATGAAAAAGACCTTGATAGACAAACTGGACCAGATGGACAAGCAGCATGAACGTACCATATCTAGCTTGACATCCAATTTGGAGAAATTAAGTAATTCTATTGCTGAGGGGTTTTCATTGTTGAAGCATGTGATGACACCGCAGCCCATGCATCCTCATTCTTATACGTATCCTACTACTCCTCATCCTCCATTATCCTCTCAAGGATTCCGACCAATTCCACCATTGGTACACAGACCTCATGTACTTTCCCCATCCTCTAGTTTGGATTCAAGAAATTCCTCCCCTCATCAAATGCACACTTCGCCACCACCACACGGAAGAGTCAGTATCCCTTCTCCAATGCCCCACGCAGAAAGCCCATTGCCTGTTTCTGATTTTTCTTATGACCATTATCCCTACGAATTTGATAGTGCATGTGAATCATCTACAATTAAAAAGTAGCTCACTGTTAACTATCTATGTTCAACTTGCCATTGATCACAGTATTATTACATAACTACCTTGTATTTTTAACCATAATACATTGATTTAATTGAGTTCCAGCACATTGCTACAGTGTAGAAACTCCATACTGTGTGTGTGGGTGCAGTGTTAAGGATCAAAGTATTTCGTGAGAACTCTGCGAACTTGCTTGCCTTCCACATTGTTGCTTGTTGAAGCTGGTGTATACAACTGTGGCTGATTTCCATGGTCATATTCTATAGCCATACGAATTCTTTCATCCATGACTGTTTCATTCTGTGATTCACAGAAATTGTGAAGTACGAAGCATGCGTAGATGACATGGGGTAAATCATCCAAATTGATATCCATTGGTCTTTTCAAAGCTGAGAAACGGGCCTTTAAACGACCAAATGAACATTCAATAACGTTGCGGGCGCTACATAATCTATATCCAAAATATTGCTCCTGTTTAGTGCTTCCTCCATTTGCATATTCCTTCATGACGTATGGTAACAGCGGATAAGCTTGATCTCCGAGTATGAAGACTGGAATAGGGGGTTCATCATCAACAATGATTTTAGGGCAAAAGGGTATTACTCCATCTTTCAGCTTTTGGTTGAGAGTGGAATTAGTAAAGATCCGAGCATCGTGGACACTCCCTGGCCACTTCACAACTACGTCAATAAACTGGTATTTGTAGTCACAACAGGCCTGTACATTGAGTGAAAACCTGTGTTTTCTATTGATGTAGTCAGTTGAATTCTTACAAGGTTGTTTGATGTCTATGTGTGTCCCGTCTACTGCACCTAGGCATTGAGGAAAATTGAAACGGGAGTAGAAATGGTGAGTCTTCTCTTCCACCTCTTCTTCAGTTGATGGTAGACGTATGTAGCGAGGACCCAAATGCTCACAAATAGCTCTAGCAACTCTTCTGACTACAATAGAAACACACGATCGTGAGAGACCAAAAGCGTTGGCGGTCTTTCTCATCCTGCCTTCATCGGCTAGGTAATACAAGGTTAAAGCAACTTGTCTTTCAACCTCCACTGGATCTCTCATCGTAGTTTCCTGGCGCTCAATGAAAGGCCGCAGTTGATCGCAAAGAAAAAAAAAACTATCCTGTGACATTCGGAAGTTTTCCTTCCATTCCTCGGGCAAGACGATGCCTAACATGAAGTTGTCCCACCACACTCGTGTTCTTCCCGGTCGAATCCAATATCTCCTTTGCCTTCTCTGTGCCCGAAATCTCCTCGGTCTTCTCAAACAACTTGAAGAACGTAAAGAATCCAAGAGCATTCTCCTACTCCTCGAGTACTCGATATCACATAAAACTATAACGATGCAATTCAACTCATATGCAGCAAACAACGTCACTATGAAAACTAGAACAAAGGCAGACAAACCCTCCATCTTGATCAATAATCACATGACAGTAATCTGACCTGCGTCATCGTTTTCCGCACAATATCCGTTTTCACCGTTTACACACACACTGTTTTCGCAGCTATCCACTTTGGATTCCGTTTTCTTCAGATGTCGTTTTGGGTACACGTTTTAAGTGTTTACGTATAAATGGCAGCAAAAAACGGTATGAAATGTAAGCGTTTTGCTGCAAAATCGTTGTCGTGTAAACTAGGCCTTAAAGACCACTTGCATATAAAGACCACCTGTCTATAGAGACCACTGTAGGCTGGTTCATTGTCCACTTCAGTTGTACTAAAGCACCTCTGTACAAGGACAGGACCTCTACAGAGACCACAACTACTTGGTCCATTGAATGGTCGTTATAGACAGGTTTCACTGTATATACCCTAAGCTTGTTCCAAGTGTTTTTGGAGGATGCTTTTGATAAAGCCTTATTACACAGTCCTGTGTCAATCCAACATCCCTTTACCATCTTTAAACCATTTTTATCCACCCTTACCCTTGTATGGTTTTTATACATACACCCTTACATGCTATCCCATAGTCATGTAGTATTCACATGTGCTGCACCTTCAGATGCTACTGCTCTAATCAGTGGGACGGCAGTGGAGAAGTTGGACCTTAATGTGAGGGAAACAACACTGTCAGCATTGTCAGCCATTTTCCACAGCAGGACCATCAAGGAATTGATACTGAACATATCCTCTCTTTCTAAAGTAAGAAATGATGTTTTGTGAGACTTTATATGATTTCGTTGTTTAATGATGTCTTCAATTCCCAGGACCGTGACAGTGGGAAGGAAAAACAAGATCTATCTCATTCAGTATCAGAGAATACCATACTCAGGAAACTATTCCTACATGGTCCATCAGACTTCAAGACAGCAGTGCTACATGGTGTAGCTGCTAGTGCTACCATTGAAGACCTTGAAGTGGAGGGTAAGTTAGCTGAAAGGGCATGTTTGGTTACCATGGCTACAGCATTATTGTATTGTTTGCCATAAATTGGTAACATGTTGACTTTCTCACTTGTAGGTCCTCTCTCTCCTGATGGTGGAGAGCATGATGTAGCAGAAGCACTGGCCAAGTGTGTTGTCAACACTAAGTTGAGGAGAGTTGAAATGAAGGGCCTCCCACCTCTTCCTGTAATAGAAGCCCTTACTACAAGAGAAGTACCACTAGAAGAACTTGAGATCTACTCCCCATATTGGGTATGTTGACTACAACATGCACGTGGTGTGTGGGTGGTTTGTGTCTGCATGGATGCTTACAGGCATGTAAATTAGTGCAGCAGTCATCATGATCCTTATAGACTGTACAGGGTTCTATCTAGGATGAAGTGTTGGGGGAAGCTTCAGTATTACAGTGTATGCCTGCCATGCGAGACATGATTGTGATTTGATGGCATTGTATGTATGTATTGTATCTAGGGCTGTGCGGTGTCAGAAATTGTCAGTTTCGGTATATTCCCCACATTCTATCACAGTATTACTATAATCACGGTATACTGAGTGTTGAAACTGTAGACAACATCCAAATGAATCCTTGTCACACAGATTAAGATCATTCACAAACAACAGTCGTGTATGCTGCATAATATGCTCCTTTTACACCCATAATCTTGACTGCCACAAGTAACAGTTTCAACAGATTTTGAATACATCACTTCAGATAAAATGTTATGTCCTAAAAATATCATATTATACACTTACTCCTTCCAATACTGGTCCAACCTTAGAGAATACAACGGTATCACACGATATTGCGGTACAGAAAAGAGTTGGCCGGTATTGGAATTTTGCATTGTACGTATGTATTGTATCAATGCAGCAGGGTTTCTTTCAGGATGATGATCGAGGGGTTGGGGCAGTAACAAACCATGGTATTGGAAAGGGGTTATATATATGCTCTCCTGGGGAAATTTGAGGTTTTAGGTTAGAAAAGGTGGCATCTGAGGCCATTTTAGACCATTCAAAGTTGATTTAGACACTCAAGTAGGGCCTTCTCTATAGTAGTTGCACTACAGTTGGAATTTTTGGTGGTGGAAGCCCCCTCCCCCCCCCCCCCCCCATCCACTGGATAGAACCCTTCTGTATGAATGACTCCTTCTCCTGTGCATGAAGTGGTTAGTTTCCAGTCTACTTTCATGTATTTCCCAAATAGCTGCTGACATGCATATTTATAACCAGGTCCTGTGTACTCTACTGTCTGAAATTGTCGCAGGATGTGAATTTTGTGAATTGCTTGAAAGTCAACTGTTGGCATTTTTATTTTTGCAAATGCATGTAGGTTATTAGTCTAGGAAGCCAGGCTGAAAAATATGGTGTCATACCATTCACACATCTAGGTGAAGATCTTGAATAACGTGTGCAGCATGCAATCGACAAGGCTTGGTGCTATTTTGAAGGCTGATTCTGAAGTCTATAGGCTTGAATTCTGTCCACCAGCTTCTTTGATCTACTCCTGAGCAGCTCAAATAAATGTTTCTGAGCTATATGGTTGGACAGCGCACCCTGCATGGTTTCCGAGCTAGATGGTTGGACAGCACACCCTGCATGGTTTCCGAGCTAGATGGTGGGACAGCGTACCCTGCATGGTTTCTGAACTAGATGGTTGGACAGCGCACCCTGCATGGTTTCCGAGCTAGATGGTTGGACAGCACACCCTGCATGGCTTCCGAACTAGATGATTGGACAGCGCACCCTGCATGGTTTCCGAGCTAGATGGTGGGACAGCACACCCTGCATGGTTTCCGCTTAAGCTGATTTGAAAGATCTTAGACATCTTCACTGAGGACAATGGGGTGTCTAGATTTATATGACAAAATACTGGACTGGTCTGATAACAAGGATCTATTATTTCTGAAGCGTCCGATATGTAAACAGTTACACCTGCCATTTTTCAGCTGTTCAGGAAAATTCGTGGTTGGAATTTCATGAATCTAAAGCCATTTGTGAACACATAGGACAGTACAGTAATTCCACTATCAACTTGTCAATGAATTGTACTTTCCATAGTGTCTTGTATTGATCTCTGCACATGTGAAGTGTGTATGAGTAGTGTTTGGCTAGCACACCATGTACCTCAGAAAGTACAGAATTAAGGCTCCATGCACTCACTTGTCAGCTTTCCTCATACACAGGGCATTTATAACCGACCGTGGGTTAAATGTCAAAATGGCCGTCGCTAGAAAGCTTCTCAAATACTTAATGGTTGCAGGCTTAGTTTATAAACCAGATTAAAGTAACACATATGTTAGCAGCTACAAAGCTATAACATTCGGTAACCATTTCTCAAAGGAAGAAACCACCGCATTGAAAAAATAGCTGAGTTTGTGCCACAGGTGAAAATCATTGAGGACTTTTATGAAACTAGCATCAAGAGAAGGCAAAAGTAGATAAAACAAGATCTCTATTCATCTAGTACACAAACAGAAGTTGTCCGAAGAAAGGGGTGCAGTATGTACGATCATTTATCGCATTGAAAACAAGGATAAATGTTGTTATACTTGCATGTCTTGCTCCCAAAGCCTTCATCGTCAGCCTAGGCTGATCTCGCTGATCAGTGAGAGGGAATTTTCCTTACAAATCACAATAATTGTACATCATCACTGCATTCTGTCACTCACACGAGGCTTACATGTAACGTATGCATACACACACATGACACACATTGGGAGGGTAAGCTACTTCTAACCACCACTGTATGAGTAGTGTTTGGCTAGCACACCATGTACCTCAGAAAGTACAGAAGGCTCAATGCACTCACTTGTCAGCTTTTCTCATAATAACAATGCTACTTGTCATTAGCTGGACAATGTCCGACAGTCTTACTACTCACCGATAACTGGCTACATCCATGGCTGCATGTGTGTGTTTTGCACAGGGTATTTATAACCGTCCGGGAATAAAATGCAAAAATGGCCGTCTTGATATAGCTTCACAAATTATCGATCGTTTCTACTTTGTTGACCAGATTTTCGCCCAGTTCTTCTTACTGAATGAAAGTTGTATATATTCCCCGCATGTTGGTACTTAACTAGCGATTGTTTCTATTGTCTGAAGGAAGATAGCCAGCTAGGAATACATAGCAGTTTTAGTCAAACTTCGCCTTGGTTAGACCTTAGATCCCTCTCAATTCCCATTAAACAACACGAAAAGACAGAACAAGTGGTGAGCTATCTGAAAATCGTTCCGGGCTATAGGTTATAATCTTCTGTAAGAAAGTTATAACCGAAAAACCTGTTTTTTCACCCTTGAAACGGCCAAAATTTAGCATAAATGGTCCAATTGCGAAAAACTGCTTGATTGTAGCACTATGCCCGGAACGATTTTCGCAAACCGAAACATCTTAAGATTCCATTGAAGTTGAATTTGGTCAGATTCGAATGCATCTGAGGTCTAACCAAGCGACTTCACCTTCGCCCTCAACAAAACTGCCATTTTCGTGACGTTTCACGGATACGTAGGCAAAACGTCACAAAAGTTGCCTTCTTCCCCCATTCTGTTGATACGTGAAATTTCGTACGTCATCCGATAGACGCCAAATGACGCATTAAAAACAACCGCTAATTGATGACGTAGAAAACAAGCACCGCCCACAATCGGAACAAGCAACAGACGGTTATAAACATCCTGTGTGGAGCATTGAGGGGAGGGACAAACTTGTATGTGTAGATATTATACATGTAATACTTTAATTCACAGCACATGTTGTTTCATTGTATGCCAGCCATAATATACCAATATGTTAGTACACTCACACTCCTCTATTACGGACACCTTGGGACCAGATCCTGTCCATAAGTCAGAAAAGCCCGTATGATTGGGTATTGTGTAATACTTTAGGAGTCCATAAGACAGGTAAGTCCGTAATAGAGGTGTTTCAGTGTATTAGCTTTAATAAGTCATATGCTGTTGTTACCATGACAACATGTACCCAGTTGAGAATAGTACCAGTTCATGTTTCAATATCATGCATGGATCATTCATGTTTATATACTGTTGGCTACTGTTGGTTGGTTGGTTGGTGTATCACCTACTGATCTGGGAGTCGCGCCTTCTTGTTGCTCAGGAGTTCTTGTAGTGGCTGTGACAATGTGGCCAGTTTGGCTGAAAACTTCCCCAGCTGATTGACCATACCGAGAAATCTTCTCAGTTCCAAGACTGTTGAGGGTATTCATCTCTTGTACCACCTGAGCCTTCCTGGGGTCTGGTGAGATGCCGGTACCACCTGAATCCTAATCCCAACCACAATTCGGTCACGGATCATTTGATCCTTCAAAGCCCCGTACTTGCAGTCTTCTACTAACTGGTACAGGCTGGTGATGAACTGCTCTGTGGTCTCTCCCTCTTGCTGGCACCGCAAGTTGAAATGTGGCTGTTTGAAAATAGCATTCTTAAAGACCTTATTGAAGGAATTGAGCTTCTTGATGACTTCACCATAGTCCTTCTTTGCGTCAGTTGTAATGTCAGTTGATCCGAGGATGTATTTGGCTGTCTCTCCCATGCAGTAAAGGAGCATAGAAACCTGGCAAGTACCTCTTCAGTCGAGAGTCCCGATGCCAGGCAAAACTGCTCGAAGCAGCACTCCACCATAGCCAATTTTCTGGTGACTGAAAATTAAAGAGTGAAGGAGGCTGCAATTTGATGCTAGCCATGCTGAACCACTTCTGACACCATGTAGTGTAGAGCGTTTACTGTGGTTTGCAACTTCAAGAACGATTCACTCAATAATTTTTCCATGTGGGCCCGTCATACAACACATGGTCACAGTAAAAGTAACAAACACAAGCATTACGCAATCATTACCAAAGGGTACCAAATACTAAAGAGCATGCAAACTACTTATCACAATTAGCTTTGAGTACACTACATGTCATGCATAGTTAAGTGTACGCCACATCATGTATGACATGTGTTATGATCCTATTTCCTGTGCATGGTATTGTATGGCTGTGTTAGTACTTGCTGTATCACTACATTCACTTATAATAATGTACTTAACTTATTGTTACCATGTGTCCAAATATTGACCTGTCATGCATTACATTGAATTCTGTCCAGCCGTTGCCTATCTGCCATTTTCTTACAAATCGCAATAATTGTAACCAAATCATCACTGCTTTCTGACACTCACATGAGGCTCACATGTAACATATGCATACACACGCATGACACACATTCGGAGGGTAAGCTACTTCTAACCACCACTGTATGAGTAGTGTTTGGCTAGCACACCATGTACCTCAGAAAGTACAGAAGGCTCAATGCACTCACTTGTCAGCTTTTCTCATAATAACAATGCTACTTGTCATTAGCTAGGCAATGTCGACAGTCTTACTACTCACCGATAACTGGCAACATCCATGGCTGCATGTGTGTGTGTTGGAGCATTGAGGGAGGGACAAACTTGTATGTGTAGATATTATACATGTAATACTTCAATTCCCAGTACATGTTGTTTCATTGTATGCCAGCCATAATATACCAATATGTTAGTACACTCACACTCCTCTATTACGGACACCTTGGGACCAGATCCTGTCCATAAGTCAGAAAAGCCCGTATGATTGGGTATTGTGTAATACTTTAGGAGTCCATAAGACAGGTAAGTCCGTAATAGAGGTGTTTCAGTGTATTAGCTTTAATAAGTCATATGCTGTTGTTACCATGACAACATGTACCCAGTTGAGAATAGTACCAGTTCATGTTTCAATATCATGCATGGATCATTCATGTTTATATACTGTTGGCTACTGTTGGTTGGTTGGTTGGTGTATCACCTACTGATCTGGGAGTCGCGCCTTCTTGTTGCTCAGGAGTTCTTGTAGTGGCTGTGACAATGTGGCCAGTTTGGCTGAAAACTTCCCCAGCTGATTGACCATACCGAGAAATCTTCTCAGTTCCAAGACTGTTGAGGGTATTCATCTCTTGTACCACCTGAGCCTTCCTGGGGTCTGGTGAGATGCCGGTACCACCTGAATCCTAATCCCAACCACAATTCGGTCACGGATCATTTGATCCTTCAAAGCCCCGTACTTGCAGTCTTCTACTAACTGGTACAGGCTGGTGATGAACTGCTCTGTGGTCTCTCCCTCTTGCTGGCACCGCAAGTTGAAATGTGGCTGTTTGAAAATAGCATTCTTAAAGACCTTATTGAAGGAATTGAGCTTCTTGATGACTTCACCATAGTCCTTCTTTGCGTCAGTTGTAATGTCAGTTGATCCGAGGATGTATTTGGCTGTCTCTCCCATGCAGTAAAGGAGCATAGAAACCTGGCAAGTACCTCTTCAGTCGAGAGTCCCGATGCCAGGCAAAACTGCTCGAAGCAGCACTCCACCATAGCCAATTTTCTGGTGACTGAAAATTAAAGAGTGAAGGAGGCTGCAATTTGATGCTAGCCATGCTGAACCACTTCTGACACCATGTAGTGTAGAGCGTTTACTGTGGTTTGCAACTTCAAGAACGATTCACTCAATAATTTTTCCATGTGGGCCCGTCATACAACACATGGTCACAGTAAAAGTAACAAACACAAGCATTACGCAATCATTACCAAAGGGTACCAAATACTAAAGAGCATGCAAACTACTTATCACAATTAGCTTTGAGTACACTACATGTCATGCATAGTTAAGTGTACGCCACATCATGTATGGCATGTGTTATGATCCTATTTCCTGTGCATGGTATTGTATGGCTGTGTTAGTACTTGCTGCATCGCTACATTCACTTATAATAATGTACTTAACTTATTGTTACCATGTGTCCAAATATTGACCTGTCATGCATTACACGTTGTACTAACTTCAATTGGATTTTATTCATACTGCAACTCCAAGCACCATTGTTGTTGTAATTGTAATATTTTCAAGAGCAAACATGACTTCTTCAATTGTTACCTGCATGCACAAGCATATGTGCAGTCCTGATTGGTGGGAGAGGTGTGATTTTCTGGACTGCCTATAGCATATGAAGGTACAGTACTGATTAAAGATAGGTAGCCATGCTACACGCGTGTGACACGAGCGTAAAATACTACTCGTGCGAGTAGAATTGTTACTCGTGCGAGTAAAAATGGCGACGTGTTAATAAGCTGGTATTTTCAACGCATAATTGTAGTACATTAAGTGTTATTTCGGAGAGCGAATTGACGGTTGATTAGAAGAACGAAGTCATGGATACCACCTTGAGATCAACTCGTGGCAAATATCCCTATGCCCCTCCCAATTTAATCGAAGCCAGCTGCTCGTCAAAGTAACGGTTTATTTTCGGAAATTTGCCACTTCGATGCTATCTTGTAATCTTGCGGGTAAGAATGTGCATGTATCGTGAATGCCTATAGTCCCTCCTTAGATTTTTTGTAGCTACCGTCGCTACGTATCTCCATCTTTGTTGTGTTATCATGACGTAGGAATGTCCGTAGCCCCAGTCGATTGTAGCATACTGGTGCAGTTTTCTTTTTTTAGCCACCCCAGCTTGGGTCTGCTGCTTACGCATGGCTGTTAGGTTGCGTGTTCTAAAGTTGATCCGGAGTTCAATGTATAAGATCGAGCACGGTACCGCGATAGCGTCGTGCATTAGGCTCTTTATGACTACCTGCGATCTCCCTGTCTAACCCAATGTCTTGTTTCACGTTTATTTGGTTTGTTTTATCGGTATCTTTATATTTTAGCCACTTCTTCACTGGTTGTTCGCTTTTCGAAGCATTTTTAAGGGTGTTAACTTGCGTGTATTTTTTTACTCGCACGAGTACACGCGAACCATCTGCGTGTCACACGCGAGTTACTGGTTACCTATCTTTAATCAGTACTGTAGCTATCTCCTGTAAATGTGTACATGTCCAGCAACCTTTGATTAGAGGTGTTAAGTATCATGATTTTGTTTATACTGTTATTGACATGTAGTGGGAGGATGGAAAGGACTTGAAGGAGATGGAGAGGACTGCTGCCAAGATCGGAGTAGTTAGAAAACTAGTCCTACGTGGTTCAATCCTAGGTAGTTCATCAGACTTCATGACAGCAGTGCTACATGGTGTAGCTGCTAGTGCTACCATTGAAGACCTTGAAGTGCTTGGTAAGTTAGCTGAAAGGACATGTTTGGTTACCATGGCTACAGCATTATTGTATTGTTTTCCATAAATTGGTAACATGTTCACTTCCTCACTTGTAGGTCTTTACTCTCCTGATGGTAGAGAGCATGATGTAGCAGAAGCACTGGCCAAGTGTGTTGTCAACACTAAGTTGAGGAGAGTTGAAATGGAGCACCTCCCACCTCTTCCTGTGATGAAGGCCCTTACTACAAGAGACGTACCCCTAGAAGAACTTGTGATCCACTCCTCACATTCGGTATGATGACTACAACATGCTGATGTGTGGGTGGTTTGTGTGTCAATGTATGAGGGTTGTATCAGTGAGTGCAGCAGTTGTTATGAGCCTTAGACTGTTTGAGTGACCCCTTCTCCTGTCAAGAGGTAGTGTCCAGTCAAATTTCAGCCCCCAAATACGTAGCTGCTGACATGCATAACCTGTGTTCCACTTTCAACTTGAATTGTACTTTCCATACTTGTACTGATCTCTGCACATGTGAAGTACAGTGGTGAGTGGAAGTAACTAGCCCTTGAAATGCGTTCAATGCACCAATACTTTGTGAGACTCATGTGTTATCCTCAGCCAGCAAATGATTCATAAATGCTACCATTTTGCTAGTTTTCTCTGATGGCCTTCCAGTACAATGCAGGCTTCCCAAAGAGCTAGCTGTCTTTTCCCCATACCGTATAGCAGGGAACTTTCGCGATGAAAACTTCTGCGAATCGTCCAAAAGAAATTCTCAGGAAGAAAACTTTTGCAATTTTCGCAGATTGGTAAGGCAGCCATTGTGGACGTGGCCATATCAAAGCATGTGTGTTTCCACGTGTGTGGACGAGATGGAAATCTACGTCCTGGAAACTGTCGTGTGAGGCTATTGTACCTATAAGGAGCTCTGGGAACTCGCCTTATCTCCTTGTTTGCAGCTGTAATTCTAGGTGAAGGTACTGTACAAGCAAAGAGGAATGGTATACAGTGTTGGTCTAGAAAGTTGAAAGTACTTGAACTATAAGCTGTACTACTAATCGTTAATTATGACTAAGTAAATCTTCAAATGAAAGGCTTAGCACAAACAAAACTGGTTACATAGCGTCTATGTACTGAACAACGCGCCACATGGCTTCACCTCCCCGCACCCATAATGTAGCGCCTACTTTTTGACTTTTCACGAATACAAATTTCACAAATGCTCTCTTGTTTGCGAAATTCACAAAGGTTTTCTCTCGCGGAAGTTTCCCGCTATATGGTATTAAGATTGACTTGCACACAGCCACTAAAGAAACTGGTCTCCCTTTATTGGCTAACGTGGGCACTATTGATGAGACCCTCAACCCTTAAAGCCACAAGTGGACCATCCTTTCATGAAAGTACGGAGATAGGTGTTTGGAAGACATTGAAGATGAAGACATTACTTAATTTGCCTATCGCTATTTGCCCATTGCCTATCCACCATTTTCTTAGAAAGTGCAATAATTATAACCAAATCATCTCTGCATTCTGTCACTCACACGAGGCTCACATGTAACGTATGCATACACACACATGACACACATTCGGAGGGTAAGCTACTTCTAACCACCACTGTATGAGTAGTGTTTGGCTAGCACACCATGTACCTCAGAAAGTACAGAAGGCTCAATGCACTCACTTGTCAGCTTTTCTCATAATAACAATGCTACTTGTCATTAGCTGGGCAATGTCCGACAGTCTTACTACTCACCGATAACTGGCAACATCCATGGCTGCATGTGTGTGTGTTGGAGCATTGAGAGAGGGACAAACTTGTATGTGTAAATATTATACATGTAATACTTTAATTCACAGTACATGTTGTTTCATTGTATGCCAGCCATAATATACCAATATGTTAGCATTAGCTTTAATTGGCCATGTGCTGTTGTTACCATGACAACATATACACAGTTGAAAATAGTACCAATTCATGTTTCAATATCATGCACGGATTGTTCATGTTTATATACTTTGGAATTGAGCAGTTTATGTTAATTATCTGCATGTATAGGTATTAGTTATACCCTATCCAGGTGTGCTGCAGCACAGCTGGATAGGATGTAACTTATTTGTATCCTGACAACCATTCACTGTATACTGTTAGTGTGTACAGCCTCGTCTAGAGCTGATCAGTTCTAGCCTCTTACACTACCAATTGAACCTAATCGTGACCTGTGCTACATCACAAATGTCAGCACACTTTCCTTTGATCTACCCATAATTCGTCCCAGCACCAGGATACAAGTCTTGCTGGAAACAGATTTTATGTTCACAACACCAACAATTGATTCACTAGTCTTGTGCAGTGTTTGTGATTGTGTATTTGATGTATGTTCATGGGACAGTGCTAGTTGAGTACTGGTTGACTGCTGACCATCTGTTGGTTAACTGTGTACCACCCACTGATCTGGGAGTCGGATGTAGTCCAGTGTATATTGTGAAAGGTGTACAGACTGAGTGTATGTGTGTACACTGCAGTATAGCGTATGCTACATGAACAGTATTGTAGGGCAGTTTATTACACACAGCCAATGTGTGGTGTAGCTCATCTCATCCTGTCCAAGGCCTCCAATTCAGTATGTACTGTAGATGTATAGAGAGTGTGAACTTTGAAGTGAGTTGTTTGTTATTGCAATGTGTTTGTTTCCTGTTGTTGACAGAGGAGGGATACAGTGTTTCCAGAAGATCACTTGAAGGAGATGGAGAGAAGTGCTGCCAAGATCAGAGTAAGGAAGGTTGACTTTGATGTTAACAGGAACCAAGCAATGTGTGATGCTGTGTCAAGTGGGCTAGGAGAGAACAAGTGCTTACAAGAAGTGACCCTCAGTGGTGTACCAGAAGAGAAGAAGCAGTTTGTACAGTCCAAACTGTCATCAGTGAAAACATTGTCTGTTGCTGTTTACAAGTTCCTGTTCTAAACTTTATGGGTGTATGTGTTAAGAAGTTTTGTAATTTTACATGTTTTATTTATATTGTTAGTGGTGTACATGTGTGCATAGTGTACATGTTTGCAGTTTTATTTCAGTCGCGTGTATACGTACATATGACTTGCTGAACTTTTATTTCAGTAATACTGAACTGTGATTCCCTTCACCATCCCATATAATATCATGGGATTCATGAATGAGCTCAATAATTATAATAATAATTATGTATAAAAATATAAACTACACATGTACATGCAAACCCATCAAACCTTAGAATCTGATATAACAATTAATAACAATTCAATAAAGTTAGCAATACTGGTACCATAAACATTATACTATATATAGTTGAGATAATACTATAATATATTCTGTAATAATACAACACTTATGATGTACAGCAAGCAATTGTCACATGCACCAGTCCATGGATCACCATTACACTACCAGGTTGTAGGGAAACTCCCCACTACAACAAATACATGCAGGGGAAGTCCCTATTACAACATCCTGCTCAGAAATCCCCCACAAGGGTGTGTCAGTCCCCACTTGGATCAGGATCCTCAGTAATGGCTGCCATAACGTGTTGGCTGGCAACAGAGGAAGAAGTTTCCCTTTGTTCCTCGTTCTCCTCTTCTTCAAGGACTTCAGTTGTCAGTCTTGGTTGGTGAGCTTGTACAGACTGAGCAATCCTCTCCACTCCTTTCTTGATCATGTCATCTCTGGTAGATGGCTTGAAGTGGGAGATTCTGTGTGTGTGTGTGTGTGTGTGTGTGTGTGTGTGTGTGTGTGTGTGTGTGTGTGTGTGTAAATGTATATTAAATGAGATAATGAGAATACAGTATGTCAATATATAATATCATGTACTGTATGTACATCTGTTTTGGGTGTGTACACAGAAATCCACAATTCTGCTGACAAAGCAAGCAGCCATCCTTGCTTCATCCATGGTAAACAACATGGACCCACCCTAAGCCAACAAGACATGTATACGACATTATACGTAAGCTACTTGTATGGTCTAGCCAAGCAAGACACCGGTATATGAACCAGGGGCCATGTGTGTGCCCAAGACAAGCAAGACACCAGCACATGAACCAGGGGCCATGTGTGTGCCCAAAACCAAATAAGAAAGAAATACCAAACAAGGATGCAGAGCAGGCCAAGTGTTGATACTGCACACGTGCACAACACATTGGAGTCACCGAAGGGGCTTGAAACAGAGCATCTGTAGTGCTAGCTAGAGCCCTCCATGCTAGCCATGAAACAGACCATCTGTAGTGCTAGCTAGAGCCCTCCATGCTAGCCATGAAACAGAGCATCTGTAGTGCTAGCTAGAGCCCTCCATGCTAGCCATGAAACAGAGCATCTGTAGTGCTAGCTAGAGCCCTCCATGCTAGCCATGAAACAGACCATCTGTAGTGCTAGCTAGAGCCCTCCATGCTAGCCATGAAACAGAGCATCTGTAGTGCTAGCTGGAGCCCTCCATGCTAGCCATGAAACAGAGCATCTGTAGTGCTAGCTGGAGCCCTCCATGCTAGCCATGAAACAGAGCATCTGTAGTGCTAGCTAGAGCCCTCCATGCTAGCCATGAAACAGAGCATCTGTAGTGCTGGCTAGAGCCCTCCATGCTAGCCATGAAACAGAGCATCTGTAGTGCTAGCTGGAGCCCTCCATGCTAGCCATGAAACAGAGCATCTGTAGTGCTGGCTAGAGCCCTCCATGCTAGCCATGAAACAGAGCATCTGTAGTGCTAGCTGGAGCCCTCCATGCTAGCCATGAAACCATAGGCTTAATGGGTGAGTCAAGACTGAGTGGAAGCACTGCAGACGACATGCAGATAAGCTGAGCAGATACAAAGCCCATACATTGAATATAGGCATGCACGGCACTGCATGGAACAACACCCACCAGTGAACAGAGCAGCAGCAAATACGCATGCTATGCCAGACAAGCAGGATGCCACCAAAGTCTGCCAACTCAGGGCACAATGAAGAGCTCTAGAACTGAACACCTGTGCAGCACAGCACTGGGACTACCTGTGCCAATGAGCAGAGTAGCAGCCGATGCAAACACTGCTCACAGTGGTGTGCTGCACTGTAGTGCACCCCCACCAGACAAGTGTAGGGGCAGAATACAGAGCCCACGCTGCTCACAGTGGTGTGCTACACTGTAGAGCACCCCCCACCAGACAAGTGTAGGGGCAGAATACAGAGCCCACGCTGCTCACAGTGGTGTGCTACACTGTAGAGCATCCCCCACCAGACAAGTGTAGGGGCAGAATACAGAGCCCACGCTGCTCACAGTGGTGTGCTACACTGTAGAGCATCCCCCACCAGACAAGTGTAGGGGCAGAATACAGAGCCCACGCTGCTCACAGTGGTGTGCTACACTGTAGAGCATCCCCCACCAGACAAGTGTGGGGGCAGAATACAGAGCCCACGCTGCTCACAGTGGTGTGCTACACTGTAGTGCACCCCCCACCAGACAAGTGTGGGGGCAGAATACAGAGCACAAACCACTGAACACCTGTGCAGGGCACTACCTGTGCCAAAGAGCAAAGGATACATACAAACTGCCATCAACTTCAGGTGACACATACGTACACACTGTACATACATACATCTGTACATACATACAAACTGCCATCAACTTCAGGAGACACATACATACACACTGTACATACATACATCTGTACATACATCTGTGGCAAAGAGCAAAGAAGCAGCAAATTACTACACATTCTGCTCACAGTGATCTGCTACCCTGCAGCACAGACATGCCCCCCTCCAGATTACCAAGGGCAGAATACAGAGTCCTAACGAACAAATGCACGTGCAAGGCAGGGGCTCAACCCGTGCTCACATACAGCAGCTACTCAAAAGAGCATGCTAAACTGAATTGCTGCATCGAGCTACCTCACACACCAACACCATGACAACGATGACCAAATAGATAGAACTGATATAGGCACACAGCAGCCTACTGAATGGTACGTGTGGAAGAAGACAAACAGCAACGGAAGGAGGACAGGATGCAGAGACCCATGCAAAACAGGCTGCCAGCAAACATGCCAGCTAAGACTACCCCACCAGCCTGGTCAGGAGAGGCAGCGCCGACTGTAGGTGTGTACGTGAGTATATGTGGATTGGGTACCACACCATAGTGGGTGGAATACTATGGGACCAATGACACCACTGAGGACCCCTCCACACCAACTGTAGGTGTGTACGTGGGTATATGTGGATTGGGTACCACAACATAGTGGGCGGAATACTATGGGACCAATGACACCACTGAGGACCCCTCCACACCAACTGTAGGTGTGTACGTGAGTATATGTGGATTGGGTACCACAACATAGTGGGCGGAATACTATGGGACCAATGACACCACTGAGGACCCCTCCACACCAACTGTAGGTGTGTACGTGAGTATATGTGGATTGGAACCGCCACATAGTGGGTGGAATACTATGGGACCAATGATACTGCTGAGGACCCCTCCACACCAACTGTAGGTGTGTACGTGAGTATATGTGGATTGGGTACCACAACATAGTGGGTGGAATACTATGGACACTAGGGACAGGAAAATTAATTCCACTTATCAGAAATTCTACTTAACAAAGTTTGTTTGTATTAGTTTTAATTGAGTAGGGACAAACAAACCATTCAACTTACCCAGAACTTCCAGTTACGCAAGTTCTACTTAAGTATACTGCTCTGTAGGTAAGATTAAATTATCTAATATTAGGTAAAACGTTCAATAAAGTAGACATTTTTGAGACCTGAAAATTGCCTTACTCATGGATAGTATAGTGAGGGAATAATATCCACGCAACACCAACGGTGGCCCTTTTGTATGACATCATTTCAACTGAAGTGCATAGGAAGGGAGTAGTAGTGTCCCTATTTAGGGTGGTGTCCAGGTTACATATGTTTGTATGCATGCACACACATGTACACACATGTACACACATGCACACACATGCCACACATGTACACACATGCACACACATGTACGCACATGTACACAGGCACACACAGACGTACGTACACACACACACACACACACACACACACACACACACACACACACACACACACACACACACACACCTCTTCTAGTTGTTCCAAATTCTCCATCCTCCACCACAACTGGTACTGATCCTTTCACAGCAGTTGAGGAAGAGACAAACTTTCTAGGATGTATTGTACTCTCAAACTGTTCCACTATCAACTTCTTCTCTCCTCTCCAGTTCAGTTCACTGCACACCAAATAGCGGTAGTTGACCTCCTCCAGGTGTGAGAGGGAGAGGGGGAATTCCCATACATTCACTTCACCACTAGTGGGAGGGGAGGAGGTAGGTCAGTGATGGGATATTTACGCATGCAATTATAGTGAAACCTCTATACTAAGGACACAATTGGGACCGCAGTAAATAGTCCTGTACAGTGAAACCTCTATACTAAGGACACCATTGGGACTGCAGTAAACAGAAATTACAAATGCTTGTAGTATCAAAACAAACTATCCTAATCCAGTCACTCATCTACAGCTGCCACTCCTGTGATATTTTTTGCACCACAAAAACATGGTTAACCTCTCACATACATGACAACAAAGCTATCAGCCACCTACCTATAACCCCCACCCCATGTGCTCACTGAACTGCTCTATCCTACCTATAATCCCCACCCCATGTGCTCACTGAACTGCTCTATCCTACCTATAATCCCCACCCCATGTGCTCACTGAACTGCTCTATCCTACCTATAATCCCCACCCCATGTGCTCACTGAACTGCTCTATCCTACCTATAACCCCCACCCCATGTGCTCACTGAACTGCTCTATCCTACCTATAATCCCCACCCCATGTGCTCACTGAACTGCTCTATCCTACCTATAATCCCCACCCCATGTGCTCACTAAACTGCTCTATCCTACCTATAATCCCCACCCCATGTGCTCACTGAACTGCTCTATCCTACCTATAATCCCCACCCCATGTGCTCACTGAACTGCTCTATCCTACCTATAATCCCCACCCCATGTGCTCACTGAACTGCTCTATCCTACCTATAATCCCCACCCCATGTGCTCACTGAACTGCTCTATCCTACCTATAATCCCCACCCCATGTGCTCACTAAACTGCTCTATCCTACCTATAACCCCCACCCCATGTGCTCACTAAACTGCTCTATCCCACCTATAATCCCCACCCCATGTGCTCACTGAACTGCTCTATCCTACCTATAATCCCCACCCCATGTACTCACTGAACTGCTCTATCCTACCTATAATCCCCACCCCATGTGCTCACTAAACTGCTCTATCCTACCTATAATCCCCACCCCATGTGCTCACTGAACTGCTCTATCCTACCTGTAGTCACCTGCCACCAGGACCCGAGAAGTATAGTCTCCAATAACTTATCATGGAGCAATCACCTCAAGTCCATCTGTGCAACAGTTTATAAATCCCTCAACTTTATCCAGAGATGTATATGCACCACCAATCATCAATCCATCACACACACACACACACACACACACACACACACACACACACACACACACACACACACACACACGCACGCACACACACACACACACACACACACACACACACACACACACACAAGGCTTAGACATTTCGCTTCAAGTGACCAAATAACGAAAAATACACGAAAAAATGAGTAAAATCTGAGATTTCAGTTTGCCAAACACACTTGAGGGGCAAAACGTAACACAACTTACTTACTCATCATGTTCTGCCACGACACTGGTCAGGAGCGTTCTTTTTTAGTCATTTTACGGTCATCTAGCAGCACAAAACACGAAGAACAAATCTGCGCCGCACTATCGAAAGAACATATCTATAGCCAGACCATAGATACTCGAAATACCGCCAGACAAGGTTGGTTTGGGCAACCCTTCCTCGATCTATGGTTTGGGTACGTACGGTGGCTGGTGCTATACTGCCGTCCCCTTACTGTCCCTAACACTGCATGATGAAGTTAAAATGGCCTCCGATCGTATACTTCAGCTATCGTGAACCTTTTTATAACGGACACAGAATCGAAATGAAGATGGCGACCACGTAGTGGGATTGGACGTTTGCACAATTATGCAGATTTTTACCTAATATGGTTGGTCCCGCCCTTAAGTGTCGTTCCAGCACTGGGTTAATATGGCTGAGAAGCTTCCATCCTCGCTTCCATCTCCTCCTCTCACAGGAGTCGGTGAATCCCCCGGTTAGTTGTCTTGTTGTAATTCTGTATCTTAGACCGTAGATAATTGTGTGTCAATGCGTAGACTACTAATCTTGTCCGTCTCAAAGCTAACTGCTCTTAAATTGGCAGGAGCATTGCGCTCAGTAGCAAAAAGCTTTCTCTTTGAGACTTTACTCCCCGAGTTTCCGCGCACTCTCAATGTCCGGGCAAAGAGAACCCACAAAATACTAGTTGTGAATAAAGTTCAGAGCCTCACTGAAAGGAAACCTAGTATTGAAGTTGAATTGGGATTGGAAATGTGGGTGAAATGATTGCGTGTTGTGAGCTAGTCTCATCCAGCTAGGCCCAAACTCCTTTGATCCTGTATGAAGGAGAGGTGAGCAGGGACATCTTAAGGGGGTCAGGCAAGGGGCCAATTGCAAGTTTGAGGTCTGACTACGTGAGACTGGCTGTGAGCCAACCAACTCATTTCAGTAATAAATATTGTCTCTTGAGCTGTGATATACCTTCTGCAATGATCTGTGTGTGTGTGTGTGTGTGTGTGTGTGTGTGTGTGTGTGTGTGTGTGTGTGTGTGTGCATTTGTGTGTGTGTGTGTGTGTGTGTGTGTGTGTGTGTGTGTGTGTGCATGTGTGCATTTGTGTGTGTGTGTGTGTGTGTGTGTGTGTGTGTGTGTGTGTGTGTGTGTGTGTGTGCATATGTGCATTTGTATGTGTGTGTGTGTGTGTGTGTGTGTGTGTGTGTGTGTGTGTGTGTGTGTGTGTGTGTGTAGAAATAGGACTTGTGTATGTCACTGCAAGAT
>CAUJGJ010000431.1:1034700-1132200 GCA_963170055.1 Halisarca cf. caerulea
AAAAAACCCTCTGGGCCACAAGTGACTGGGAATGTCAGTTTTATGATGCATTATAGTGAGGTTGGCAGGTTAGCAAGGTTGACACTCGGCTAGTACATGCATTTTGATTTGTTTCAGAATCTAGGGTGGATTAGTGGGGTTGGTGGTTTATAGAGGGGCAGATCAGAGAGGTTCTCTGTTCTACTGTACATACAGTTGTCATGTGTGTGGATTATAGAGGGGCAGATCAGAGAGGTTCTCTGTTCTACTGTACATACAGTTGTCATGTGTGTGGATTATAGAGGGGCAGATCAGAGAGGTTCTCTGTTCTACTGTACATACAGTTGTCATGTGTGTGGATTATAGAGGGGCAGATCAGAGAGGTTCTCTGTTCTACTGTACATACAGTTGTCATGTGTGTGGATTATAGAGGGGCAGATCAGAGAGGTTCTCTGTTCTACTGTACATACAGTTGTCTTGTGTGTGGATTATAGAGGGGCAGATCAGAGAGGTTCTCTGGGTATACAGTCAGACCTCACTTATCCGCACACATCTGTTTAGGATGAAATTGCAGATAAAGTGTGAGGGAACTGGATAAATGAGGGAGCAGTAGTATAGTGTACAGTAGGATTATTGCAGGTTTGTTCCGATAAAGGTTATTGCAGAAGGCGAGGGCAATTGGATATCCGAGGTGCGAATAAATGAGGTCTTACTGTTTACAGTTGTCATGTGTGAATGATGAGTAGTCACAGTAGCTCATGTCAGTGGTTTCTTGTGTCCGTGCTGCATTTGTGTCCGTGCTGCATTTGTGTCTGCGCTGCATTTGTGTCCGTCCTGCATTTGTGTCTGCGCTGCATTTGTGTCCGTCCTGCATTTGTGTCCGTGCTGCATTTGCGGATTTAGATATGAATTGAATTTATATAGTGTGTATGCCAACACTGTCAGCACATTCTTGCTACTAACACCTAGTACAGTGGGACCTCTGTGATCTAACATCTCTATAATCCGACATTCTCTCTGATCTGGCCATACTGTGAGGTACATCCACCATATTAGCTATACTAAGAGTCTCTTGATAATCCAACAACCTCTGTAATCTGACATTATTTTGTTGCCCACAGAGTGTCAGGTTATCAAGGTTCCACTGTATACTGAATGTTACTTGTTGCCCACAGAGTGTCAGATTATCAAGGTTCCACTGTACACTGAATGTTACTTGTTGCCCACAGAGTGTCAGATTATCAAGGTTCCACTGTATACTGAATGTTACTTGTTGCCCACAGAGTGTCAGATTATCAAGGTTCCACTGTATACTGAATGTTACTTGTTGCCCACAGAGTGTCAGATTATCAAGGTCCCACTGTATACTGAATGTACTTGTTGCTCACTGAGTGTCAGATTATCAAGGTTCCACTGTATACTGAATGTTACTTGTTGCCCACAGAGTGTCAGATTATCAAGGTCCCACTGTATACTGAATGTTACTTACTGCCCACAGAGTGTCAGTTTCCACTCAAGTAGTATTGTAGGTCATGTCCTCAGTTCTTCCTTCAAGTCTATCCTAAATTGTCCTTTATGTAGGTCTGGTTCTGCTGGTAAGCACTCTTCATTTGGTACGGACATTTCTCTAGCTAAAAGGGAGACAACCAACTACAGTGACATACCAGCTTCTGATGTAGTGAGCCGTTTTGGGAAAGAGAAACTCATCGGAAAATGTAAAACCCTGGTACATAGGAACGTGGCTAGACTTCCACTGCTGGAAGCTAGAGATCTTATAAATTCTGCCTGTAGGAACAGCATTGAAGCAAAGCTGACCCACGGGCAGAGCTCCTTAGCAGCTACTGAACTAGTGGAGTATTTTGAAGTAAACCACGATGGAGTCAAAATGGAAGAATTCTGTGTTTTTGTGGAGAATCAGGCTGGAAAATCTTCTACTCAGCTTTTGAAGTTTGCAAAAGAACTAAAAGACTGCATCATACAGCTAGCATTAGCAAGTGTGTGTGTGTGTGTGTGTATGTGTGTGTGTGTGTGTTTGTGTGTGTGTGTGTGTGTGTGTGTGTGTGTGTGTGTGTGTGTGTGTGTGTGTTTGTGTTTGTCCCAACAAACCATTTGCCAAAAAAATTCAAAATTTCTTAACTTTCTGCCTTCTCCATCAATCGATTTCTGAGCCAACACACTTTTCTGATGCTTCTAATGCCATTTTAGACCTTTTTATCTCATCATCAGACCTTCAGATTGCGAAATCCCTAGTTCTTCAGTCCTCCTTCTCTGACCACCTACGTACCTATCCTCCTTCAACTTTAACTTTTAGTTCCCAAACCTCCTCCTACCTTGATTACTCGCTGTTCCTTCAAAACATTTTCGCAACAAGAGTTTTTAGATGATCTGAAAGTAGTACCATGGCATGTGATTGACCTTTTTGATGACCCTGATGAAAAGGTAGACAATCCACTTTCTCCCTCACTTTCAGGAGATCGAGTGAAGGATGTACTGAAGAGTAAATACTCTTACTTGAGAGAGAACTTCTCCATTGACAATGAGGTGGCAACAAAGCTGTTTGGTTGGAGCCCACAGCTGTTGGGAGACCCTCCATACAGGGAGATCCTCTCTTTGAATGAGCGAGGGAAGCATTTGGATGCTTTTGAGAGATGGTACCAGTTTGCTGAGTCAAGCTACACTGAAGACAGACTAAAGGTGTTCTGTGAGTGTCTTGGAGAGATAGGTAGCCCCACCAGATCAAAGCTGATTGAAGTAGGCAGGAGAGTGTTTGAGATGCTGGTCGGAGAGCCGATGTCAGGTTGGTTTGTCTTTGTGCTTTGTAGCAAATTGCTGTCACAGTGCTGTGTGTATGTGTGTGTGTGTGTGTGTGTGTGTGTGTGTGTGTGTGTGTGTGTGTATGTGTGTGTGTGTGTGTATGTGTTTGTGTGTGCTCGCACACATTCACATGTAGGCATATAGATACGACATTTACATGTTAGTATGCTATACATCTTCTAAGATTTCATTCTTCTAAGGTTTGGTCACCCAAAGAATGTACAGTATCTGGTAATCTTCTAATAATGATCAACAGACTGAATTCTAAGAATTCATCATCTTATCTAAGGTTTGGTCAGCCCCGTCAGACAATGATGTGAAATCTTACATATATATATAAATCTTAGATATATAACATATATCTCTATAAGACTACAGCCTACAATCTCCAGTCTTTAATTAGCCTTGTCCGCTAGTCTATGAATATAACTTTGAATTTCCGCAAGCCACCTGTCGGTTTAGCAGACAAATAATTGACAAATTGTTCTTTTGTAGCTGTTTTAGTTGTCAAATACCAGGTATTTCATGATTTATCATCATACATGTGTGCAAAAAATACCGTGTCATAGCAAGTTTCTGATGACCTGGGATGTTTTGTTTACTATTTTTGTGGCATGGTTTACTATTCTGGGATATGCGCAAACCAATTTGCCAACAGCTGCGGGTGGATATGAACTCCCTGTGCATTTTTCCAGCATACATGAGGGACATGTCTGTGCTAATTTGGAGGTGTGAAAATTTTGGTCTTTTTTAACTTCTGTTCTCAACTTGTAAAAGCTTCAATGCGTCAAATGACGGCTTAACATGTAGGCAGACACATAAACGTTTCGAGGACTACCCTTTTGAATAGCCTGCTTTAATCATGTAGAAGCTAGACTAAGGGTTAAGGGTTAGTAGTTTCAGGGACAGCAGAGGACACAGAGGCATTTTCAGGGACTGCATGTCCTTTAAATTCAGGGATAGTTGGCAACTATGGAATCTCTCTGTATATCACTGTATAAAATTGTGACTCTCTAGCTTGTAATTTTTTTAATATTCCTCTGCAGATGTATGGATGGAGCAGTACAAGAAAGCTGTGGAGAAGAAAGGGTCAGTAACCCTCAACATCATTCGATGTGTTGTCATTGGTCCTCCTAATGTCGGGAAGTCGTGTCTGAGACATTTACTCATACATGATGAGCCCATAAAGGTCACCACAAGCACACCCATGTTGGAATCTCCTGATGTGGTCACCTTTGAAGAAAACTCTTCCAGTTCAGATGATGAAGACTTCACTCCAGATCTTTGTGTGGCTGATGTTGGATCGTCATCAAATTGGTCACTCATCACACCTGATGACATGGGGCAAATGGTGAAGACATGTTCTGTAGAAGAGAAATACGACTCCCCAGCATCCTTGTCCTTTGTTAAGATGAAGAGGACACAGGCAAATGGAGAAACTGATCTACCTCAAGCATCGACCTCTCTTGATCAGGCACAAGAGGTACCAAGCCCAATGTTATGTGATACCAATATCGTGCCTTCTGTTTCCCAAAGTGTCGATAAGACAACTATGTTAACAGATCTGTTGAAAGCCAATGATGATCTCCTTCGAGATATTGGAGCCAAGGATGGGCATGTACATTTTCCGCTGAATAAACTGAACCTGATTCACATCTTTGACTCTGGAGGTCAGCTTGCTTTCCAAGACACTCTCCCTCTTCTAGTCAACACTCCATGCACCTTCCTCACTGTCTTCAATGCTTCACTAGACCTAGACGAGCCAATGGACATCACCTACCGCTCACAGGATGGGAGTGAGGCCAAGCTGGACCATAAGCTGACTCAGCGGGAGATGATGTTGCGTACCTTCTCCAGTATCCATGCTATGGAGTACAAGTGTCACAAGCAGATCAAAGCAGTCCTTCCAGAGGGGTCCTCTCTACCTCCTTCTTCTATCATTGTGGTGGGGACACACAAAGATGTCTTGGAGAAGCATCCCAAACGAGAAGATATAGAAAGGAAGATAAAAAGTAGCATTGGTTTATTGAAAGCATGCAAACCTTATCGTTTGAGTGGTCCCAAGCGATACTTTTTGATTAATGCCCTTGCCAAACATGAAAACTCTAATCTCCGGAACAGACTCTCAAATATGAAAAATGTTCTCCCTCTTAAGCTTCCATTGACATGGCTATTGGTGGAGCTCACCACACGACGACATAAGCAGAAATTCATTCCTTACAATGAGCTGAAAGAGTTCTGTCTGAAGGCAGGATACATTAGCCCAGAGGATGATGACAAGCATTTCCTCTCTCTTCTCCTTGTTTTGCACAATCTCGGATTCTATGCCTTCTATGATCTGAAGGGTGTGTCTGAATCAGACAACTGGGTGTGTACAGATGCTGCTACTCTGTACAGGGAAGTATCCAAGCTACTGGTAGTCCAGTACACAGAGGATCCCATTGTAGAACCAACCTGTAAGTTTAAGGAGTTTGGGATCATTATGGAGGAAACCCTTCAAGAGTTATTCAAAGAGCTGGATATCCTCCCAACAATTGACCCCATCTGGTTCATCAATGTTCTCATGCATATCGGGATTGCAGCAAGACTGAAGGTGGAGGAAGGAGAACGTCCATTGTTCTTCATACCTCTAGCTTTGCCGTTCCACCGCACAGACCTACCCTGTACAACCAGTGTGTCCGGCCTGTGCTTCACACTGGAGTTTCCTGGTAAACGAAGTCCATTATTGCAACCAACAGTCACAGAGCTGCCTCGAGGTATCTTCCCACGCCTGGCTGTGTATCTGTGTGACCAGCACCACAAAGAAGATGATATGTGGAAGATTGATGCAAAGAACAGTGATCGAACACATATCAAATTTAAATGCAAAGATCATGCAATTTACCTGATTGAGCATGCTGGCTACATAGAGGTGACCATTTTATTGTACGAGACCTTCTCAGATGAACGTAACTGTGCATCAGAGACCCATGGCCTATGTCAATATCTCTCCAAGACCACTGGGGAAACACTTGGCCATCTATGTCAGGAGGTTTTTGGCAACCAAGTGAGGATTCAAAGGGGTTTTCCATGTAGGTGTAAAGGAGCTGATACTCCTCATCTTGCCATTGTCAGACCAAATCATCATACGTCAGCTGAATTCGAAGCTGAATGCTCACTGAAGGATGGGAAGCCATTTAAACTTCGTCATGCATGTTGTAAGATATGGTTTTCTGGAGATGTGACTACTCCAAAGGTGTGTGTGTATGTGTATGTGTGTATGTATATATGTGTGTGTGCATGTGCGTGCATGCGTGCCTATGTGCATGCGTGCGTGTGTGCGTGCATGCGTGCGTGTGTGCGTGAATGCGTGCGTACGTGCATGCGTGCGTGAGTGCGTGCGTGCGTGCATGCGTACACGTGTGTGTGCAGCTGCATGGGTTACAATTTACCAATTTGTTGCAAATTTGTGTTAACTTATTTCATGTAAATTATGTAAGAGATTTACCCCTTCACATAGTTTTAACTTGTTTATATGGTAACATTTGTAATGATTTTAAAATTGTATAACATTATTACACATGTAAAATTTGTAGCATTATGTTATTTCCAAGTGTGCATGTGGTTATGTGTATGCATGCGTATGTTTGTATTGTGTTCATTTATGTGCATGTGTGGGTTTCATACAACATGTGATGTGCATGTGCACATTGTGCATGTGTTGTTTGTGTGTAAAATTGCCTATTCTTAACTGATGTTCTTTCATACAGTTGACCCTAAGCAAAGATGGTATTTGGATAATGGAGGGCACAGCTGTAGCATTTGAAGGTTGGCATGGCTTTGCATGCAGTATGTGCTTCTGTAAGCATTTGTGCAGTGTGCATACTTTGTGCATAGAACATGCAAGCATGTTTACAAGGATTCTTGAAACTGTATACACTCTGGTCCTTCTCCCATCCACCCGAGCCTGTTGTATCTTCTGTTATTATTCTGGATGTTTAGCATGTCCACGTGATGTATCAATTCAATTGTGTGTACTATGAGACCTGTGGTGTGTGTGTGTCCCTCGCACTTGAGCAGACTGGGGTTATGTTGTTGATTCAGAATTATTCCTACCTATTTAACAAGCTCTTTTGAATGATAACACATTATTTGTGGGCGTTCATCATGATAGGAGGATTACACACGTACACACACACACACACACACACACACACACACACACGCACACACACACACACACACACACACTCACACACACACACACACACACACACACACACACAAACTCACATAAACACACATAAACACATGATTATGTACCCCTTTCCAGAGAAGAGCCCTTCAGATGCAGACTTGCAACGTGTTTTGCAGGAAATAGGAGGTTATTGGCACGAAGTAGCCATATCACTAGGTGTACCTGCTCAGCATGTGACACCAAAGGACTCCAATCCATTGATGGCATTTCTGTACTGGAGAAACTCGAGCTCTGAATCACTACTCCCACCAACATGGCAGTGTTTGTTTGAAGCGGTTTGTGGTATAGCTAAACTCGGACCTCGTATGGTTAAACATTTAAAAGATGTCTGTTTCTCAAGACAGCAAGTTTATTAAGTGACTCAGTGTATTAGCATAGACGTGCTAAAATATTATATGGAACAATGTTATTAGCTGCTTCAAACTGTATACCTTTATATAATGTACGTATGTGGTTACTGGTAGATTAAGTGTGCATTAATTTTTTGTGTGTGCATGTGTGCATGCATGCATGTGTGTGTGTGTGTGTGTGTGTGTGTGTGTGTGTGTGTGTGTGTGTGTGTGTGTACACAGTATACTTCAGTTGGCATGCTGGAAAGAGACATTGAGTCCAATGGCATTTAGAAAGAGCACAATATATCCATGCAAGCTACATTTGCTGTGCTGCCAGCATTAGGTATGCATGACAGTAATTTAACTGGTCTCCAGTGGCTGCCTGTCTTCCAGCTGGCTCTTTTGAACAATATTGACTATTGCTCCTTGCACTACCAGGGAGATCATGAGTGGATCCTAAATCACCCATGCATGCAAGGTCATTTGAATTTCTGCATACGCTAGCATAATATTACTATGAAGAATCCACCAGTCACTCTCCCGGCCACCAGAAACATGCAGTACGTACGTTGCTGAGGAGTTCGGGTCCATATTCAAAGGCCTGCTTGTGTATAGCATTCCTGCACATGCAGTTGGGTATGTCACAGCGTGAACACCTTCAACTTTTCCTATGTATACCACCAATTATGAGTTTATTGCATGTAGCATTGCATATTAATTTAATTTGCTGTCTATACCCATGTACAACTAATTACAGTGAGGGAGTATTTCTTTATTTTATTCTACTTATTTTATAATTTTATTATTATATTGCTCTATTATATTTTATCATATTATATTGTTTGATTATAATATATGCATGCACATATCATGCACATACATATGTTCTCCATTCAATCTAGCTACATGGAATTCACATGATGTAATCTCAACTATTCACATAAAATCATAAACTACACATGTCAACACACCAAACCTTAGTTAAGAATATATGCAATAACAATACCATAAACATACTATTGAGATAATATATTCTGTAATAATACAACACTTATGATGTACAGCAAGCAGTTATCACATGCACCAGTCCATGTATCACCATTACACTACCAGGTTGTAGGGAAACTCCCCATTACAATAAGCAGCAGGGAAAGTCCCTAATACAACATCCTGCTGGGAATCCTCACAAGGGTGTGTCAGTCCCCACTTGGCTCAGGATCCTCAGTAATGGCTGCCATAACGTGTTGGCTGGCAACAGAGGAAGAAGTTTCCCCTTGTTCCTCGTTCTCCTCTTCTTCAAGGACTTCAGTTGTCAGTCTTGGTTGGTGAGCTTGTACAGACTGAGCAATCCTCTCCACTCCTTTCTTGATCATGTCATCTCTGGTAGATGGCTTGAAGTGAGAAATTTTGCAACATCAGGTGTGTGTGTGTGTGTGTGTGTGTGTGCGTGTGTGTAAATGTATATTAAATGAGATAATGAGAATACAGTACGTACGTATGTCAATATATAATATCATATACTGTATGTACATCTGTTTTGGATGTTTACACAGAAATCCACAATTCTGCTGACAAAGCAAGCAGCCATCCTTGCTTCATCCATGGTAAACAACATGGACCCACCCTAAGCCAACAAGACATGTATACGACATCATACGTAAGCTACTTGTATGGTCTAGCCAAGCAAGACACCAGCATATGAACCAGGGACCATGTGTGTGCCCAAGCCAAGCAAGACACCAGCATATGGACCAGGGGCCATGTGTGTGCCCAAGACAAGCAAGACACCAGCATATGGACCAGGGGCCATGTGTGTGCCCAAGTCAAGCAAGACACCAGCATAGGAACCAGGGGCCATGTGTGTGCCCAAGCCAAGCAAGACACCGGCATATGAACCAGGGGTCATGTGTGTGCCCAAGTCAAGCAAGACCGGCATATGAACCAGGGGTCATGTGTGTGCCCAAAACCAAATAAGAAAGAAATACCAAACAAGGATGCAGAGCAGGGCAAGTGTTGATACTGCACACATGCACAACACATTGGAGTCACCGAAGGGGCTTGAAACAGAGCATCTGTAGTGCTAGCTAGAGCCCTCCATGCTAGCCATGAAACAGAGCATCTGTAGTGCTAGCTAGAGCCCTCCATGCTAGCCATGAAACAGAGCATCTGTAGTGCTAGCTAGAGCCCTCCATGCTAGCCATGAAACCATAGACTTAATGGGTGAGCTAAGACTGAGTGGAAGCACTGCAGACGACATGCAGATAAGCTGGGCAAATACAAAGCCCATACATTGAATATAGGCATGCACTGCACTGCATGGAACAACACCCGCCAGTAAACAGACATATGTGCATACATATCACACATAATACTCCAACAGGAGGTACATACATATGTGTGTACATACATATCACACACAATACTCCAACAGGAGGTACATACGTATGTGTGTACATACATATCACACACAATACTCCAACAGGAGGTACATACGTATGTGTGTACATACATATCACACACAATACTCCAACAGGAGGTACATACGTATGTGTGTACATACGTACATATCACACACAATACTCCAACAGGAGGTACATACGTATGTGTGTACATACATATCACACACAATACTCCAACAGGAGGTACATACGTATGTGTGTACATACATATCACACACAATACTCCAACAGGAGGTACATACGTATGTGTGTACATACGTACATATCACACACAATACTCCAACAGGAGGTACATACGTATGTGTGTACATACGTACATATCACACACAATACTCCAACAGGAGGTACATACGTATGTGTGTACATACGTACATATCACACACAATACTACAACAGGAGGTACATACGTATGTGTGTACATACGTATCACACACAATACTACAACAGGAGGTACATACATACAAGTGTACATCCATCAGGAATCAGGAGATGATGGCATGGACATACACACTGTACATATGTACGCACTGTACATACATACGTACATCTGTACATACATCTGTGGCAAAGAGCAAAGAAGCAGCAAATTAATACACATTCTGCTCACAGTGGTCTGCTACCCTGCAGCACAGACATGTCCCCCTCCAGATTACCAAGGGCAGAATACAGAGCCCCAACGACCAAGTGCATGTGCAAGGAAGGGGCACAATCCGTGCTCACATGCAGAGCTAGAGATGCAGAAGCTACTCAAAAGAGCATGCTAAACTGAATTGCTGCAACCAGCTACCTCACACGCCAACACCATGACAACGATGACCAAATAGGGGGAACTGATATAGGCACAGAGCAGCCTACTGAATGGTACGTGTGGAAGAAGGCAAACAGCAACGGAAGGAGGACAGGATGCAGAGACCCATGCAAAACAGGCTGCCAGCAAACATGCCAGCTATGACTACCCCACCAGCCTGGTTAGGAGAGGCAGCACCGACTGTAGGTGTGTACGTAAGTATATGTAGATTGGATACCACAACACAGTGGGTGGAATACTATGGGACCAATGACACCACTGAGGACCCTCCACACCAACTGTAGGTGTGTATGTAAGTATATGTAGATTGGATACCACAACATAGTGGGTGGAATACTATGGACACTAGGGACTGAAAAATTAATTCCACTTATCAGAAATTCTACTTAACAGAGTTTGTTTGTATTAGTTTTAATTGAGTAGGGACAAATAAACCCATTTAACATATCCAGAACTTCCAGTTAAGCAAGTTCTATTTAAGGGGACTTACTGTACTTAAGATTAAATTATCTAATATTAGGTAAAAACGTTCAATAAAGTAGACATTTTTGTGACCTGAAAATTGCCTTACTCATGGATAGTATAGTCAGGGAAGACTATCCACGCAACACCAACGGTGGCCATTTTGTATGACATCATTTCAACTGAAGTGCATAGGAAGGGAGTAGTGTCCACTGCCATAGCCCAGTATGCATGTGAGGTTGGCAGCTGGTACATGTACACTGCCCAGTATGCATGTGACGTTGACAGCTGGTACATGTACACTGCCCAGTATGCATGTGAGGTTGACAGCTGGTACATGTACACTGCCCAGTATGCATGTGACGTTGACAGCTGGTACATGTACACTGCCCAGTATGCATGTGACGTTGACAGCTGGTACATGTACACTGCCCAGTATGCATGTGATGTTGACAGCTGGTACATGTACACTGCCCAGTATGCATGTGATGTTGACAGCTGGTACATGTACACTGACATGCCACAACCTGTAGCTGGTACAGGTATGCCCCAAGCTACACTACTACTGTATGTGCCCCTATTTAGGGTGGTGTCCAGGTCACATATGTTTGTATGCATGCACACACATGTACACACATGTACGTACACAGGCTCACACATGTACACACATGCACACACATGTACACACATGCACACACATACACACACATGTACACACATGTACACACATGCACACACATGTACACAAATGCACATGTACACAGGCACACACATACATACACAGACACACACACACAGATACACACACACACACACACACACACACACACACACACACACACACACACACCTCTTCTAGTTGTTCCAAATTCTCCATCCTCCACCACAACTGGTACTGATCCTTTCACAGCAGTTGAGGAAGAGACAAACTTTCTAGGATGTATTGTACTCTCAAACTGTTCCACTATCAACTTCTTCTCTCCTCTCCAGTTCAGTTCACTGCACACCAAATAGCGGTAGTTGACCTCCTCCAGGAGTGAGAGGGAGAGGGAGAATTCCCATACATTCACTTCACCACTAGTGGGAGGGGAGGAGGTAGGCCGGTGATGGGATGTTTACACATACAGTTATAGTGAAACCTCTATACTAAGGACACCATTGGGACCGCAGTGAACAGTCCTGTACAGTAAAACCTCTATAATAAGGACACCATTGAGACTGCAGTAAACAGTCCTGTACAGTGAAACCTCTATACTAAGGACACCATTGGGACTGCAGTAAACAGTCCTGTATAGTGAAACCTCTATAATAAGGACACCATTTGGACCACAGTAAACAGTCCTGTACAGTGAAACCTCTATAATAAGGACACCATTTGGACCACAGTAAACAGTCCTGTACAGTGAAACCTCTATTATAAGGACACCATTAGGACTGTAGTAAACGGTTCTGTACAGTGGAACCTCTATACTAAGGACACCATTGGGACCACAGTAAACAGTCCTGTACAGTGAAACCTCTATACTAAGGATACCATTGGGACTGCAGTAAACAGGAATTACAAATGCTTGTAGTATCAAAACAAACTATCCTAATCCAGTTACTCATCTACAGCTGCCACTCCTGTGATATTTTTTGCATCACAAACACATGGTTAACCTCTCATATACATGACAACAAAGCTATCAGCCACCTACTTATCCCCACCCCATGTGCTCACTGAACTGCTCTATCCTACCTATAATCCCCACCCCATGTACTCACTGAACTGCTCTATCCTACCTATAACCCCCACCCCATGTGCTCACTGAACTGCTCTATCCTACCTATAATCCCCACCCCATGTGCTCACTAAACTGCTCTATCCTACCTATAATCCCCACCCCATGTGCTCACTGAACTGCTCTATCCTACCTATAATCCCCACCCCATGTGCTCACTGAACTGCTCTATCCTACCTATAATCCCCACCCCATGTGCTCACTAAACTGCTCTATCCTACCTATAATCCCCACCCCATGTGCTCACTGAACTGCTCTATCCTACCTATAATCCCCACCCCATGTGCTCACTAAACTGCTCTATCCTACCTGTAATCCCCACCCCATGTGCTCACTGAACTGCTCTATCCTACCTATAATCCCCACCCCATGTGCTCACTGAACTGCTCTATCCTACCTATAATCCCCACCCCATGTGCTCACTAAACTGCTCTATCCTACCTATAATCCCCACCCCATGTGCTCACTGAACTGCTCTATCCTACCTATAATCCCCACACCATGTGCTCACTGAACTGCTCTATCCTACCTATAATCCCCACCCCATGTGCTCACTGAACTGCTCTATCCTACCTATAATCCCCACACCATGTGCTCACTGAACTGCTCTATCCTACCTATAATCCCCACCCCATGTGCTCACTGAACTGCTCTATCCTACCTATCCCCACCCCATGTACTCACTAAACTGCTCTATCCTACCTATAATCCCCACCCCATGTGCTCACTGAACTGCTGTATCCTACCTATAATCCCCACCCCATGTGCTCACTGAACTGCTCTATCCTACCTATAATCCCCACCCCATGTGCTCACTAAACTGCTCTATCCTACCTATCCCCACCCCATGTACTCACTGAACTGCTCTATCCTACCTATAATCCCCACCCCATGTGCTCACTAAACTGCTCTATCCTACCTATAATCCCCACCCCATGTGCTCACTAAACTGCTCTATCCTACCTATAATCCCCACACCATGTGCTCACTGAACTGCTCTATCCTACCTATAATCCCCACCCCATGTGCTCACTAAACTGCTCTATCCTACCTATAATCCCCACCCCATGTGCTCACTGAACTGCTCTATCCTACCTATAATCCCCACCCCATGTGCTCACTGAACTGCTCTATCCTACCTATCCCCACCCCATGTACTCACTAAACTGCTCTATCCTACCTATAATCCCCACCCCATGTGCTCACTGAACTGCTCTATCCTACCTATAATCCCCACCCCATGTGCTCACTGAACTGCTCTATCCTACCTATAATCCCCACCCCATGTGCTCACTAAACTGCTCTATCCTACCTATCCCCACCCCATGTACTCACTGAACTGCTCTATCCTACCTATAATCCCCACCCCATGTGCTCACTAAACTGCTCTATCCTACCTATAATCCCCACCCCATGTGCTCACTAAACTGCTCTATCCTACCTATAATCCCCACACCATGTGCTCACTGAACTGCTCTATCCTACCTATAATCCCCACCCCATGTACTCACTGAACTGCTCTATCCTACCTGTAATCCCCACCCCATGTACTCACTGAACTGCTCTATCCTACCTATAATCCCCACCCCATGTGCTCACTGAACTGCTCTATCCTACCTGTAATCCCCACCCCATGTGCTCACTGAACTGCTCTATCCTACCTATAATCCCCACCCCATGTGCTCACTAAACTGCTCTATCCTACCTATAATCCCCACCCCATGTGCTCACTGAACTGCTCTATCCTACCTGTGGTCACCTGCCACCAGGACCTGGGAAGTATGGTCTACAATAAATTATCATGGAGCAATCACCTTAAGTCCATCTGTGCAACAGTTTATAAATCCCTCAACTTTATCCAGAGATGTATACGCACCCACCAATCATCAATCCATCACACACACATACACACACACACACACACACACACACACACACACACACACACACACACACACACACACAAGGCTTAGACATTTCGCTTCAAGCGACCAAATAACGCGAAAAGTACACGAAAAAAAACGATGCAAAATCTGAGATTCCAGCTCGCCAAAGGCACACTTGAGGGGCAAACCGCAACACAACTTACTCATTCTGGACGGCACTGGTCTGGAGCATTCTTCTTCTGTCGTCGTACGGTCAACTAGCAGGTCAGCAAGAACACAAAGAACAAATCTGCCGGACTATCGAAAGACCATATCTATAGACAGACAAGGTTGGTTTGGGCAACCCCTGCCTTCCCGATCTACGGTTTGAGTACGTACGGTGATTACCGCCTCCTTACTGTCCCTAACACTGCATGATAAAATTAAAATGGCCTCCGATCGTATACTACAACTAGAGCGAACCTTTTTATAACGGACACTCGGCCTGAACTGTTCCCACGTGCTTATCACGAAAAGGGGCGTAATCGATTTGCTCACGATTTTTGTCGTTCTCGAGGTCATTCTTTTATCCAAGTTGTCGATCCATACCGTTCTAGCCCTGCCTTTTCGACGGCTCTTGTTCTGAGTTTTTAGTGGCTGAGTACGCCTCTCCTCCGCCTGCAAAACTTGCCAAGATCGATCAAGAATTAGAAGGTTAGTTGCCGGGTTCACAGTGTTCACGGGGAGCAGTTTCAACATAAATATTCTGTACTGCGTACGTAAGTATCTATAGAGTATCTATGGTTTCAACCGTTATAATATACCTGGACTTTGTCCTGTTCAGAAGTTTAGTCTATGGTTCTTAGGTGTGTGTGTGTGTGTGCGTGCGTGTGTGTGTGTGTGTGTGTGTGTGTGTGTGTGTGTGTGTGTGTGTGCATAGATAATAGAAAAACTCGGGATTGGAAACGCGTTACGTCACGTATATACTAACATATTTTTTTTTTTTTTTTTTTTTTTAATGTAATATAATAATAAATAACAGTATAAATGAAATAGGCACACATGCGCACTGCCTCATACAGATAATAAACTAGTACAAAATAACTAATACAAATACTATGTAGATTAAAGTTTGAAGCATGCATCTAAATGGTAAAGTGTCCCTCAGATAACTGAAGATCAAGGTTGTGCCCAGCTTCTGAGATGTAACATTGACGCTTTGATCGAGCACCTCTGATGCACATGATAGAAGATCTCAGAAGAGCAAAACTGAGCTTAGCCCGGATGAGATGGACTACGTGAGAGTAAGGGGTGCCTCTTTTCTCACTAATCATGGCAGCCAGCCTCTTGTAGAATGTTGTGGCAATGGAACCCATACCACCAGTGCAAGACATCACGAGAGGGGTAAAACTTGCGTGTTCCACCTCAAGAATGCGCTGCTCGTAATCTCGCTTCTTGTCTTGCTCATGTCGCTTGTATGTGGCAGTTAGAGAGGAAGAACGATTTGATGCGGCGCTAGGGTTAAATACCCTTACATCTATAAATGCCTTCTCAAATCTCCCTCCCCAAAACCCGCACATGGAAACATCAAGTCTTGCATTGTCTGTCGTGATGGCAGATCGATGGCGCATGCTCTCACCAGTTAGCGGTTGTAGGTGTGGCTCAGTTGTGACATTATGACACACCTCCGAGAGTAAGCGTGCAGTGAGGTCTCTGACTTCATTGTGTCGTATTGTAGGAAAGCCACCTGTGGAACAGGATAGAGCATGGTCCACACTGAAGGCCTTGCCACATGCACAATGAGACGGAGTGTTCTGCAGTGGCCAGCCATATCTAAGTGCAAGTGCATCCTTAAAAGCAGACTTGTGCAATGCAAAACCATGGGATGTCAAGGGTAGAGCTGATAGCCAAGTAGATGCCCCTTTTTCCTGAGCAAGGTCGACACAGCGTTTCAGTGTTGGAGTTAAATCCTGCTTCAGCAATTTTGCTTGCTCATCTTGTTGCTTGTGTTTATCCTTACTCAGGTCATTCTTTGCTCTTTTCTGAGCTGCCTGTGCAGATGTGGCTGATGTGCCATTTAAGACACTCTGCAATAGTGGGGCTGTGATGAGTTGTGAAGCCTTGAATGCATCCCCTGAAATGGAAATTGGGTTGGGGATCCCAAGACCGCCAAGGCGAACAGGAAGGGATAGCAATTCTCGAATACTCTTGCCAGGTTGAAGGTGACCAGATAACACCGGAATCAGCTTGGAGCTCAATATTTCTTCTATAGGTATGAGTAGATGTGATAAATTCAAACTGTCCCAGTCAGTGATGCGAAAAAAGTAGTTGAATTTTGATTGTACTCCATGGGTGTAAGCAGCATAAGCAGAGTGTGGTTCTGTTTCAGCTATAGCTACAAGTTCACAAAGCTCTTCCATCCATCCCTCAATTGTTGTACGAGCATTAGCTTCAATGAATGATTTCTTTCCAATAGCTCCTCCTAGATATGTCACTCCATCAGTCACAATCGCAATCCCAGTGTCATTGAAAAATCTTGAAGCTGTTTCAGTGTTGTTCTCTTTGATGAGAAGCTTCGTTTTGCGACTGTTGGTGTAATAGCCATACTTCGGTCCTTCTTCCTGCAGCACATCCCACCATTGTCTAAGTTGCTCAACGGATGAGCCTGCAGCTGAATCATCTGCATACCAGACTTGGGGTGAACAGGCCTCGAGTTTCTGAACCAGGGGTTGTATGCCTATGGCATACATTGCCATTGCTAAAGGGTCACCTTGAGTGGTACCTTCTTCTGAAAAAATGTATTCACCATCAACAAATAAGTAAGATGATTCACGGTAGGTATTGATCAAAACAGGAGCTAAAATTGGGCATATTGATTGAGCATTCAAGAGAGTCATACGGCGGTTTAGTGAGTTAAAGGCGTTGGAAGCATCAACAAAAAGTGCAGCTTCTGTCTCAGGTAATGAGAAGATATGTGACATAGTGTGAAAGGCTGTTTCGCAGCCTGCTTCAAATCCTGCACAAAGCTGAGATTGGCCTACAGACTCTTGGAGATCACTTTTGGTAATCATCATGATAGTCTTCCCAATAATTCTTCTGACAACTTCTCCAACCCCAATGGGTCTGACACCGGGGTTCTTGTCCAAAGGAATGAGTCGGCAAGCTGTGTAGGCAGTAATGAACTTTGGATTGACATATGTGGTACAAAGACGTTTTGCAACATTTGACAAGGCTTGACAAAGATCATTGGAGCTATCACCAAATGCTGTGCACCATCTTCTCCAGCACATTGCATCAGCACCAGAAGGTCCTGCAGATCCTTCAGTTTTAAGAGCTGATTTTCGTATCTCATCTGCATTGATGCTCTCAAAAATGATGTGAAGTGCAGTGTTACTTTCCGTTGGAGGTACAATTGCATCTACACAAATTTCACTAGGCTTTGGATGTTTCTCTTTAAGAACTTGACGGACAGTAGTTGTGTGTTGCTGTTGTTGAATTGTATCCTCAAGATTGAGAACACCGGCTTTGATCTGGCTAGATAACATTTTCAGTGCTGTCTTCACTTTCCCATTCATCATATTCTTTGCAAAAAGGCGGGGCACTGAAACATCAGAATATTTCCTATTCACTTTAGATTGTAATCGAGCTTGAATTGTACGGCTCTCATTGAGGAGGTCAGTGATCTGTCCGTGTTTCCAGAGTTCAAGCCGACGTCGGAGACAACAAATGTGATCCTTTGTTTTTGATTTCACATGTGGCTTTTGCAGCAATAAAGCTGGCATGGACATTGCAGCAGTGATTGCAATAGATTCTAATGCTGATTCATTAGCAAAAGCATTGAACATTCTAGCAAGCTCATTCACAAATGCTTTCCCCTGTATTCCAGAAGGGACCATAAAAAGATTTGGTTTCCAGTGAACAATCTCCATATATGCAGATGATAATGCTGTGCTTATATCTTGCTCTAAAGCTTCATTCCAACCAATGTTGCTGTTTTCAGATGTTTGGTTAAAATCTGGTAGACTTGCAACATTCTGCATGCTAGGTGAACTTGACTTATCTGGTAATATTTCAGAGTGTAAAGACTGATCATTGGTAATCGCTAATTCTGATAAAACAGGAGGATTTGAATCGATAACTAAAACTGTTGAAGGACTTGAATCGGTAGATAAAACTGTTGGAGGATTTGAGACCGTAGATAAAACCGTTGAAGGATTTGAATCGATAGCTAGAACTGTTGAAGGACTTGAATCGATAGATAAAACTGACGAAGGATTTGAGTCGGTAGATAAAACTGTTGAAGAATTTGAATCGATAGCTAAAACTGTTGAAGGACTTGAATCATTTGATAAAACTGTTGAAGGACGCGAATCAGATAAAACTGGTGAAGGACTTGAATCAATAGATGCGGGCAACTCAGATGGTACTGGTACAAGTACTGGTAGAAGGTTTGAATCTGTAGCTGGTAGAGTGGACAAATCTGACAACTGACCTTGATCATTAGCTATGGATGATGTAGTAGCAGTTATCGAAGGCAAATTTTCCGTGGGAGAATTGAAATCTTCCTGGATGCGTTTGCAGCTGTTTTGACAACGATTCCTTTTACAAGGGAGACAATCAGTGCATTTTTTACCCGCTTTCCTGCAAACACAATTAAAACAAGTAGATCTGCCGTTGCACCGACAACACTGAGGCATCCCCAAGGATAAACGTTCAAAAACACACTAACACATTCAAATCAATGAAATGCATCTTCAATCCGCCATCTTTTCATATACTAACATATGGGGTGACGTCATATACTCTTGTCGGAACCTCCTGCACATGCGGTTGCTTAGAAACCGTAACCAAGGGACAGGAAATGAAGACATTTTGTTGTTTTGCATACGTAGGGCACGCATTTTGCAATCAACTCCCATGTTATGCAATAGCCCAAATCGCGGGCTTCAGAATGAATTTTGTTGCGACGTGTTGGCTCGTTTCTTCGCCGAGAAAGAGGTACAACAGTGAGTAAATTTTGCGAATAGCTTAGTTTTGTACCTTATTCGAACGTTTCGTAGTATCTAAGTCTGCATTTAGGGTTTACAGACGAAGAATGTCATTCGTAACATAGCATCGAGCGTTTGTTGCTTGTCTAGGTCGATTTCAGGGTAAGCTAGAGACTGTTGGTTTACAATGTGTTAATAGGCGGGTTCATTAGGCTCCTTTATCATCAGGTCGATGGTCTATTTACTCCTGAAGCGTTAATGCTGTGCTTATGAGAGGTTTCTACCCGCATGGTTCGCTAACGACAGTTGCTAGACCATTTTATATGCCACTCAAGGGTAGTATATTCCATTTGACCCGTTTGTCATGCCCAGAAAGAAGCACCTAACGCACAGGAAAAGATCGCAGAGTCGTACAACGACTAGTACAATTGGAAATACATCGATTTCACCACGACCATCACGTAAGATTTGCATTTCAAGGAGTAACCTATGTCATTTACAATAATAAATTTAATTTTTATTGTAATATAATGTGCAGGCCCCACTGTTGAAGTAACAGCAACTCCCTTGAAAGATCTACACCCAAGCTCATATTCTCCTGGATACCACCCATCTGCTGAAAATGCCTTGATCTCCGTTGCAGAACAGTTTCACTCTTGGCATCAACTGACAACAGGTTGTACACTGCAGTTATTTAAGCTGCAAGTGAAGCAGAAAGAAACCACTGCTATACCGGTACCCCCAGTTACTGTTCTATATACCGTGACCATTGATATGTCAACAATGCAATGGGAATTGTGGGTCCTTGGAAAGCAAGTTGTTAAAAACAACTCGAATATTTTGTGCAATATTCCTCATTCCATACAATGTGATTCATTGAAGGAACTCCTTTCCATACTGGATGTCAGTTATGCTTGCCCAGGTTTTCCAACGGACACTGCCACCAGAATACTTGCTTTACAAGATGACATATGTCGTGATATCCTGCACAGTAGTACATTACTTCGTGCTAGAGACTGCCACGTGCTACTGCAACAATCAGCTGGTCATGCTAAGACTTTGTGTGACCCTTGCACCAGTTTCAAACGAAAGATACAGAGCAAAACAAGTAGATCTGTAGGAAAAAATCTAGCGGAAAACTCAAATACACCGGCAAAAACCACTCCAAATGTGTTCCTGTCCACTCCCCAGAAATTGAAAAAATTGGCATCTCTTGCAATGGAGAAAGAAGCAGCAACGAGAAAAATACGCCAGCTTAAGGATCGTATTTCAAATCTTGTAAGTACATCGAACATTAGCGTGAGTGAAGAATTGGATGAAGATTTGTCTGAAATTATGACAGCTGAAAGTGAGCAAATCTACAACACATTTCCCAAGGATAGCTTTCAGTACATGTTTTGGAAGGAGCAAGTGGCAGCAATGTCAGTGACAAATCCATGTCAGCGACGGTGGAACCCTTTGATGATTAAATGGTGTCTTAACTTGAAAATGATTTCATCCGCAGCATACCACAATCTCCGCACTTCAGGCATGCTTGTGCTACCTTCAGAGAGGACATTGCGGGATTATTCCAATGTAGTTAAGGGAGGTAATGGATTCCAGATGGGGATCCTAGAGCAACTGTACAGGGAGGCTTGTGATCATCAGGATGAAATACCCTTTTATAGGCAATTTGTTGGTGTAGTTTTTGATGAGGTATACATCAAATCTGATTTGGTTTTTGATCGCTTTTCTTCTCAAATCATTGGATTTGTGAACCTTGGGGCAGTTGATCAACAACTTGCTGCATTGGAGCACTCTACCATGATCCCAGAGGTTGCCACTCGAGTCCTAACTTTGATGGTTAGAGGCATTTTCTACAGCATGAACTTTCCATTGGCTAACTTTGCAACCAATGGAGTCAATGCTGTCCAGCTTTTTCACATACTCTGGGAAGCCGTGGAGCATCTGGAAAGATGCGATTTTAGAGTGGTGTTCCAAACTGCAGATGGATCCAGTCCAAACCGGAGATATTTTCGCATGCATAATGATGCAAAACAGCTAGCTGAGACAGGAGTTATTCACAAAGCCATCAACATTTACAGTGCTGTATCTAGCGAGTCAAATGCCATCTATTTCTTTTCCGATATGCCACATCTTCTGAAGACAGCAAGAAATTGCCTAGCAAATACAGATGCACATGCTCATAGTCGCCACTTGTGGAATGGAGAAGACTTATCTTGGAAACACATGTTCCTACTTGAAGAGGCATGTAGACAAGCTCGTGTTAAGAGTGGAGGTCTATCCCTTACCCACAAGTTGACAAGGGAACATTTTCACCTCACTAACTTCTCTAGAATGAAAGTTAACCTAGCTGTGCAAATCCTAAGTCATTCAGTTGCCACGGCACTGAAATTTTATGACATACCAGGATCTCAGGCAACACAAACCTATGTGGCCAACATGAATCGTTTCTTTGACATGCTAAATGTTCGTAGCAAGAATGAAGGCATCCATAAAATGAAAGAAGATTTGAAGCCCTATGAAAGCCACAGTGATTGTAGATTGCATTGGCTTGAAAATGACTTTCTTCAGTACTTAGCTACATGGGAGGAAAATGTGGAGCAACGACCCGGATTTAAACCAGCTGAGAAATCACTGATGCTTTTAAGCCGAGAAACACGAGAGGGACTTCGAATTACAATTCAGTCCTTTGTTTCACTCGCCAGACAGCTACTAAGTGATGAAGGACTCCATGGCAAGTATCTTTTAAGTGAAAGGTTCAGTCAAGATCCCCTTGAGAAGTTTTTTGGCAAAATTCGTCAGGCTGGAGGTAGGGGCAACAATCCAACTGTAAAATTGCTTCAAGAGACTACAGATATTCTACGGCTTCAGTCATCATCACTATTGGATGTAGTCAGGAGTGAGTCTAAACTTAAGAAGAGGCTCTTTCCAGGAGGTGTTGATGTTACAAGTACAGTTGCAGCTATTCCTTTACCCAAGCGGAAAAGAGTGAACACTTGAACATAATCAATGACAATTCAATTTAATTTATACATAATGTCCACTACATGCAATCAATAAATCAAAATTAATCATGATGGACATGTAATGTAAATGTCATATATGCATGCATAGACGCAACATTATAATCGTCACTGAAGACTTTCCTTCGGCTGCTTTAATGATGCCCTGAGGGATTTAGCTTTTTTGGTTTCCACCTGCTTTTGATGTTTATATTCTTCAAGCAGCATTTTGCTGAAGGCATGAACACGAATTTTCACCCACATTTCAATAAATTCATGTAGTAGAGTGGCTTGGTGGTCATCAGGAATGTCACTAGATAGTACATCAAAATGAAAAAGGATATTTTCATCAGATGAGATGGCTTCAATCACTTGCATTTCAGAAAATTTGTGGCCAATAGTACTACCCAAATGCTTCCTGACACCCAGCTCCAAGTTGCAAAAGAAAGTATAGCAGCCATCATTTACTTGAAAAAGGCCACCTCTGTTAATTTCTTTAATCCACTCGGATGTGTATGCAAGGAAACTGGCATCGTCTCCCTTTACAGCCATGTCTGACAGGCAGTCAACAATAGCTAGTGCTTCTGGTGAGGTCTTCTGTTTGTATCGCTTGAGCAACTTAAATGGTACATAGCCAGCTGCATATCGAATGACATTTGCTTGATCCGCTTCAATTTTCAGGCTGGTTTCACATGGCCCCACATGTGAAGAATGTTTCCCAAATCCCTTCACTTCCAATGCAGTAGCTAGAAAATCCTCAAAAATGAGGCGATTTGCTGTTTGGAACCATAGAGGATCCGGATCACTGAGACTCAATTCACGGTGGATTCTGGTCCAGAGCTCCGGTAGACTATTCAGTTGCTGCTTGTAGAATGCACAACATGATTTTTCCCTGCACTTTACCTCTGTCAAGTAAGTCGTTTGTACACATGACTCTAGTGTGGACAGAAGATCCTTAGCAAAAGCGTTCAAAGCTACCGAGAATTCATCTAGTCTCGCTGCTGTCTCCAAAAAATGTTGAATCTCCTTCGTTTGCCGTTTTCCACGTTTGGAAAATGAGTTGGAATGTATTCCACCTTCCAGAGAAGAGACGACAGTAACAATACGTTCTAACGAACAATCCGACTCCATCGATCCAGAAACAGCCATATCCAACAGATCCGCGATGACAATAGAAAAATCTATGGCGATGATAATAATCCTTCGCTGGTATAATCGCAATTGAAACGTAAACGAAACGCGAATTCGGTTGCTATGCTCCTAGCAGTTCCGAGCTGTGACGTCACGCGTTTCCAATCCCGAGTTTTTCTATTATCTATGGTGTGTGTGTGTGTGTGTGTGTGTGTGTGTGTGTGTGTACATAAATACTCTATACTAACATGTGGGTGGGTGTGGTTAGCTCTAAATTTGGCAGGAGCATTAGGCTCAGTACCAGAAAGCTTTCTCTTCAAGACTTAGTCTAAGACAAACATCCTCTACAAGCACTCCCTGAGCTGCCGTGCAGGTAACCCACAAGTCATGATAGTTCAAGCTACTTCCCTTTACGTTTGGTGTATGTATGTTGGTACAGTGTCAGTAACTGTTTCAGTTCAAAAGCCAATTAAGCCTGTTTTATGCACATTGTCAATGTCTATCCAAAAAACAAACCCTAACAAAATATACTTGACCTGTGTCTAATAGAACACCAACAGCTGAATAATGGACTTGGGGTCAACCTTTTAATTGAGAATGTGTTTGACCCTTCAATTGGCTATAATCTGATTATAACTAGTTGTACAGAATTAGGCTAACCTCGATTGCTGCATGTTGACTTCTGAAGGGTAGCTTTCCTATCACTGGACTAATTCAAAATTATTGGAGCAGTGAGGTGGGGTGTGTGGTAGGGTGTGTTCGGGTGTGGTGGGATATGGTGAGGTTAGTCTCGCGTACCAGACCCCGTACCAAGAAGGGTTGGGACTGGTGACTTTGTGTGTGATAAGTTGTTCTAATGGAATGCTATTATCATACAGTGGCGGTCAAAAGTAATAGAACGATTGTCACGTGTGTGAAAATTGCGTTGAGAAGGGACCTGAGAAAGATGTCCATAAATCCTTCGCTGGGAATTTTCCGACAGTTTAGCTTTTGTTTGAGATAGACTGGTTTCCTTGGCAGAGAATCTGCAAATTTTAGACCCTCAAAACTTAACTGCCATGCCTTCACGGAGCAAATCAAAATGCTGTATGATTTGGACCTTACGAGAGCTGACCTGGAGCTATGGACACATTGCTGATAAAGTGCGTTGCTCCATGTATATGCCTACGATATTTTTTCGACGTTAGGGCATGGCTGAAGAAATTGCAATTGAGATAAAATTTTCAATCATTGAGGCTGATTTTGCCCAGAAGAGGTTGCTTTGTAGAGACTAATAGCTTAGCACTGAAAAATGAAGTAAAGCTTATTCGGTAGATCCTACCGAAGTAATAACTATCCTAGAGTAATTCCGTTCAAAATTATTCAGAACAGAAGTTACGGCGAGTCAAAGGTGTCGATTTCGAAGCCATACTGGCTATCGACGCCATTTGTCTGTGACGTCACGAGAGCTTACAGCTGATTTCAGACCTTCGCTGTATCGGCCTGATCGTACACAAGTGAGCTCGTTTCTCGCTCGCTATTGTTAGTATTCACGCTATTTTCCGACGAAAGATGCCCACCTGTATGGCATATGGATGTAATAACTCTGTTGCTGATTACAAGAGAGGAATCAGCTTTCATACCCTCCCGCTCAACAACCCCGATCTCCTAAAGAAATGGTTGGCCAAACTGCGTCTGGAAAACCCTCCAATCAGGAAATCAAGCAGATTGTGCTCGGAACACTTCGAAAAAGATTGTTTTGAAAGAGATCTAAGAGCTGAATTGATGCCAGATGTAAAACGACGAAGGATATTGAAACCTGACGCCGTACCGACTATCTTCGCTCACGTGAAGGCAGTGAAAGAAAGACCGACAAGTACGCGAAGACTCAAGAAAAGAGAAGATTCAGATGTAGGTGAATGTCATAATTTTCTTGAAATGATTATAGTATCATGTCACATAAATGATTCTATTTTACATTGTAGCTGGTTGAAGAAGTCCTAGAGAATCAACCTTTGATAAAAAGTGTTGCATGTCAAACAGGTAAAAAACAAAATTAATGGTCATAATATTTTTGATGATGGATGATGATACACACATTCTGCCTGATTTTGTTTTAATAGACCTGACTTCAGTCACTTGTCATTTGAAACCAGTTACATCAATGACTATCAGTCTGAGATCAATTTGCACCCAGACTGATGAATCATACTTGCTGACTGGTCATAAAGATGAGAGTACTTGGACACAGGATGCTGATTTAGAACAACAACACACAATAAAGGGGACAATTCTGGACTACCCACATGCATCTGACCCTATTGAAATGTTGGACGATCAATCTGAATTCACTGAAGACAATATTCACGACTTGTCATTTTACTCACAGGCAGAATCCATGGACACAGATATCACAGATATTACAGACAAAGATGCAGAACAAAACAACCCTTGCGAAAGAAAATTTATTGTGTTTGAAAGCTGTTTAAATTTTCTATTGCAAATATGTCCTGAGTGTGGTCATCCAGTTGAAGAATTAACCAAAACTGTTAAAGGTAGTTTGTTAATTGTAAATCGCACGTGCACCGAAGGCCATTGCAGCTTATGGACCTCTCAGCCTCTTCTTAATGGAATGGCAGCTGGAAACTTACTTTTATCAGCCGCAATTCTCTTTTCTGGATGTACATACAGGAAAATATCGCATCTGGCAAGTATCATCAACCTTCAGGTCATGGCAGAACGTACATTCCATTCAATACAACGAAAGTACCTATTTCCAGTTGTACATAGAGCCTGGAGTGCACATCAGCAGGGTATCTTCTCACGAAACCACAATACTGAGCTGGTTCTGTGTGGAGATGGCAGGTGTGACAGTCCAGGCTATAGTGCAAAGTATTGCACATATACGATGATGTCAGAAGACTCAGGTGAAATTGTTAACTTTAAAATTGTCCAAGTAACTGAAACAAACAGCTCAGTTGCCATGGAAAAAGAGGCCTGCAAACGATGCATCGATGAACTCATCGCAGAACCCTTGAGCATCAAGGTCATTTCAACAGATCGTCACACCGGAATAAACGCTATGTGCAGGAAGGATTATCCTCACATTGATCATCAATTCGACATATGGCATGTCATCAAAAGTATTTCAAAGAAGGTGACAAAGGCAGGTAAGAACAAGGAGTGCAACGACCTCATTCCATGGACCAAGTCAATATGCAATCATATGTGGTGGGCCTGTCAAACATGTGAAGGCAATGCGCAGCTGTTAAAAGAGAAATGGCTCTCTATTTTACACCACACCAGCAATATACACAGCTGGGGTGGTTCAGAACTCTTCACTGAATGTGCACACCTTCCACTGTCTGAAGAGCGCAAACACCAGACAAGCTGGCTTGAGCCCTGCAGTCCTTCACACGATGCTCTGAAATCCATTGTTATGGATCCTTATCTAATGAAAGCTTTGGATCAGATGACGGGATTTCACCATACCGGGCATCTAGAGTCATATCATTCTGTGCTTTTAAAGTATTGTCCAAAACGCAACTATTTTAGCTACGAGGGAATGCAAGCATGAACTGAACTAGCTGCTCTGGACAATAACTGGAATTTGAGACGACAGCAAGCAACAACATCCCAAGGGGACGCCCGATACAAAGTAGTTTTTCCGAAGAGGCAGAAAGAGTGGATTTCAAAACCTGTGTATGAAGAGAAGGACTATACATATATGGCTCAGTTGATGGCTGATGTCATACAAGCCAGACACACAGATCACAGCAACGAGGACTCCCTGACAACCACCAGCATGCCAGATTTGCCACCAAACATTGCCCCCGTACCATGCCCACCCAAAGAAGAAGTAGTCAGTAGACACAAAACAAGATTTTCAACATAACAATTAATTGCATAGTTCCACCTGTAAAGTCAATGTATATCAATATGTTACATGTGAACATTAATAATTATTGTATGTCAGTCAGTGTCTGCATCTTGGTAGCCTGCATATTGTCCTGATTCTTCTGGGAACTTCTCCCGAATTTGTTTCACTACACAAGCAGGGATGACCCTCCTGATAGACTTTCCCAGCCGGCTATGAATCCACCAGGTGAACTGTCTGTATGCTGCGAGTCTGAACGTCTTCTCTGGTATGGGCAACGTATAGTGATCAAACCGGACATCGCGCATTGCAACAAGTGACGTTTGCAGGACTTCTTCATCTAGGCAAACCCACTCAAAACGACGGTGTGCAGTTATACACCTTTGCGATTCCATCTTGTCCAAAGCTTCCCATATTTCGCGGCAACAAACTGATTCTTTCGCGGTCGTCATCGCTGGACAGTTTCGGCAAGTACACCACCTGTTGTGACCAATTCTGGGTTCTAACTCTTCCTCGTATCCATCATCGTAGTTATCTCTTTGTTGGCGAGGTTCTGGTTCATCCGTCGTTCGTTGGGGCTCAAAATTGTACGGTTCGATATGTTCCGCCATACGGCTCTGTAGCGAGTTAAGCTCTCGTGACGTCATCAATATGGCTACCCTCTCAGCCCGTTTCGGTCATATTCGGGTAAATATCTCACGAACGAAAGTGATTTGAATGTTTATACGTCAGATATCGTACTAATTTGTAAGTCTCTTTCATTTGAGCCTAACTTGTATTTTTGATGCAGTGCCCCTTTAACGAGTACACCAGAAATTAGCACCGAATTGAAGAAGTTCGTGGGCAAGAAGGTGACTGTGTGGAATGTGAGACGCTTCCCGAATGAATCAGGCCTGTACAAATGAGTAGCACGGCATATGTCCCCATTTAGTGCTGGACATCAACGGGAGATCCACGAGTTCCCCGAGCGGATTGAAGTTGGACCACTAAAATCTGCATTAAATGTAAATTCTAAAGATAAATGAGGGATAAAACTAATCCACAATACCTTTAGAACCCATGCAAAGTGAATGAAGTGGACGAATATCTGTGGGACTGCATCATTTCCGCTGTAAAGCACAGAGGTGGTTCGGACATGCATGTGATCGAAAATCGACAAGTCATGCCCGTAGCCTGGTATCCGGAAAAGGGGTGCTTTTTACATTACAATAGCACGTACATTGTAAGATCACTCAGTATATACATAACAGTACCATACATCTGAGTATCTAAAGTATACAGAAGTACAGTAACTAACTAAAATAACTAATTAAAAGGATAGTGTGGACAGTATTATCAGGGTGCATCAGGGTCTGCAGAGGCAGAATCTGATGCATTTCTCTGCTCTGATGGCAGAAGTTGCACAGCTATTCATTGAATATACCACTTGAAGCATCGTGTTTTCTGTCATTCTTTTTATGAGCATTTATTTAGAGTTGAACAATAGACAAAGAAAACCGTTGACGACTCGATTCTCGCTAAAGCCGCCAAAAAAATGTAACCGCCGTCAGCAAAGGTCTTTACTTAGCTGAGTATTCTAGCTACAATAGCTTTAGGTAGTTATTGAGGAAAACAATTTTATGGTGAATAATCTGAATAACAATGCATTTGTCCCAATGTTCTCTGCTAGTTCTTGTTTTTCAGTAACTATCCATTTTTAAACAGCCTTTTTAACCAAGAAGGGGTGTGCGAACACACCCAATGCACCCACCAGCCTACAGGCCTGCAAGTAGAGTAGGAGTTGGTAAGAATAGCACCCAGCATCGACTCTGAACTATGCAAGGGTAACTTTAAACAGTACATTAGCCAATACCTACCCGGAGTCCTCATAGTTTTCAGAAAACAAGTGCTGTAAGTCACCACACATCGTACTAATCTAGACGGAATTTTGCGCTCAAATCTCAGGCTCTAAATTCGACGGTGCAATCTCCATATCTTCATCCGATGGAACACTGGTGAAGCCATATTAGTCGTCGTCTCTAGAAGCAAATTTGAAAGAGTGAAGAAGAATTTTGTGGATGAAGATCCTGTGTCTGCAACACCATGTTGACTGTGATCACAAACCAATTCTTGAAAGTTATTCCTTATCGTTTGCAAGTTTTAAAAGAGGAAAAATGCGAATACACAATTTTTAATAGCTTAAACCTTATGTTGACGAGTTTAAGATACTAAATGGGCTAATAAATACTCTCTATGGTGATTTCTAATTACTTTTCCGAAGGGGTACAATCCGCCATTTTTGTGCATGTGACAATCTTTCCGTTACTTGTGACTGGCACTGTATATGACGTAACTTATAACATACTTTTCATGAATCAAAGTAAAATGTAATTTTTGTGATGTGAAGATTTTTATTTGCGTTTTTTCATGTTTCTAAGTCATTTGCATTTATTTTTAGACCGTTTCATGTTCAGATCATGCTTTTGCTGAGCTCAACGCTCCATTCCTTATAGAATCTTGTTATAGCACGCTATTTTCCCAACTTTAGTGCGTATTTGGCGAAATTTTCACAGTTGAAGTTTCGTGAATCTGTACAATTCACGAATACCGTATTTGCTCTAAAAATGTATAATATCTAATTTTCGTCAAGTTAAAATGTGCATGGACTTTTTTATTTTTATCATGACGAATATGTGTGTGTTCTATTTTTAGTCATATTACTCTAATTTATGTCACAGCAATGCATAATTCGTCATGAGTCTTCTTGTGTAGCATGTTACAGAGCAGCAATGGCATCTATTAGCCTTTTGTCAAGTGACAGTGAGAATGATTAGGAAGAATTTTCACCACCAACAAAGGAGAAACGAGCCATAACAGATTATTTTAAGCCAAAGCCCCTAGATAGCGCTTTGGACCACTTTATGAGTTGTGCAAGGACTAGCGTGTCAACTCGTTATCAGTAATATTCTAAAAGCAACCCTTAATTTTTGTCATATTCTAATCTTTCTCGAATGCTTCTTTATTTCGTTAGACGTATCCCTTTTGTTCAGATGTGCTTTATTTGGAATAAATGACGAAAAAACTTGGATTCTGATTCTAATGAATATTTAGAGTGAATATGGTATAGCGAAAATATTACCACACAAAAATTTCCTGCTCTACAGTATAGCATGCTCTGTGCCCAGTATTATTCATACCGTCATGTGATCTTTGTACTTACTTGTAGACACGTATGCAGTAGTGATCACGTGTTGTAGTTGGGGGTTAGTGGTCCGCTGTTTCCACTCCAGGTTCATTCTATTCTGCTATACAACCTGATAATCCTCTACTGCTGTTCATGAGAGAAAACCAATACATTAATTTTTATAATTTTTATATGATACCCTCAGCTACGATTTTGCACTACATCTTAGATAGCTACATACTTTATCATTTTAATGCCACACCCACAGCCCGGGGTGTGTACAGCTGATAATGAGTGGTTATTGCTTGCTTATTTTTACTGTCTGTTATTAACTCATCATTAACTTTAACAGTATTCAATTAACACCTAATTATGACATTGTTGGCATATCAACAGAATGGCAGTTTAGCGTTGTGGCTACATATCACTGAAACATCATGAAAATGGCTGTTTTGATCAAGAGCCAAAGGAATTGTGCTGGCGAATTTGAAGATCCTCTGATCATGTACAGTGGAACCCCTCTAATCCAGACCCCTGAATTGGGGACACCCCTCTAATGTGGACACATACCACGGGAACCAAATACTCCACTATAATAAGCCACAGTACATCTTAAACCCCTGAAATGAGGACACCTCAATAATCAGGACTGTACTTTCAGGTCCCAAGGTGTCCGGATTAGAGGGGTTCCACTGTAGTTCGTTTATTTATCTAGAATAATTATTTGTGTTAATATAAACTCTCTGAAATTCATGTACATAGGATTATGACTCGTGGTATGATGAAGTAGGCTTTGACTATGCAGTGTATTTGTAACCAACTGTTGCTTGTTTGGATTGTGGGTTGTGCTTGTTTTCAACAGTTGTTTTAAATTTTTCCTTGAGCATCTTTCAGATGACATTGGAAATTTCATGGATCAACGGAATAGGAGAAGGCATCTTTCGTGACTTGTATCAACGTATGTATGAGTGGAATGTCACGAAAATAGCCATTGTATTTCTCAGGTTGAAGATAGAACTGTTTTGATGTGGGTCAAAATTCCTTCCGATCATCTTACTTTCTGTTTTCATTGGCTCAGCATAAGTTTAAATTTCCAAAAATCCCCGGGGAAAGTGTTGTAATCAAGTATTGCTTCACTGTAGCATGTGCATTCATCACAAATTGTTGCCGTTTACAGCTGTAGGGTGTAAAAACAGGTCACTACATCAGTGCATTCATTATAACCAAATAACCTAATAGGTTATTTCCCAGGCAATTTTTAATGGTTTTCTACTTCTGATTATACCTTTGGCAAAGGCAAAGTTCGTCTAAAACAGCTATTTTTAGCACTGATTTTCTTCCTTTGAGAAGTAGTGACCATTATTGTTATAGTTTGTAGCAGTAGCGTATGCATTAATTTAGCTAGAGCACAGTATTAAGTCTGCACCTGTCTGTAGTGGGAAAAATAACGTCCAGTATTTGAACAACTTTTCAGCGACGGCCATTTGACATTTTGCTCACAGGTGGTTATACAATGTCATGCTAAAGCAATACAGGCACAGTACACATCATGATGTTGGTACCAGTGCCAAATAGTTTGATGCAGCTCTTCATGTATAATACAGAATACATTCAACTTCCTCCAAACATGTTGGTCCCTGTCCCAAGGTGCTGTTATAACTCTTACACCTTCAGGCTGTAAATTCAACTTGCAGCTTCTGTTGACACTTGTCTTAGATTTTGACTTGATGAGGGTATGTTTTGTACAGGTTCACATAAGCACAGTGACTGCATGCATGCATGGTGGTCCACATGTGAACCATTTCCCCTTGTCATGTGATACGTGTTTTAAATTTCTGCTGACTTGGATCCGTTTCCTGCAGGATCTAATCTGTCCAGGCCCAGAAGGCAAAGATACTCAGAGCCCTACAGAAGAAGAAATGCAACATCAGAGGGATAATTCAGATCAAGTCTCAGACGCACTGGCAGCCTGGAGCTCAAAACAAAAGGAAGGTACAATCGGGATTGCCTTTGTCCTTACGAACGGTGACGAGAAGGAAAAAGACCATTTGGCAGGAGTTCTACAAGACAACCACCGCTGGTGTGAAGCTCTAACAAAGTTGAACTTTGACGTGCGTAGTGAGCATAACGTTCAAGAAAAGCGAATGAAGAAATACCTAGAAGCGGTAGCAGAAGTGAAGCTTTCGCCCGAATGTAAATTTGTTGGATTTGTCTTCAGCGGTCACGGAGCTGAAGGAATCTTGTACTCCTGTGACGACAAGGTCATTGAGTTGTCTGATTACTTACCGAATTTCTTCAAGGGCGAGCTAGGAAGAATTAACAAACTATTCTTTCTTGATGCTTGCCGAGATGGCAGCAAAGGGAGATACTTCACGCTTGACGAAGCTTTGTTTGAGAGTAAACCGAAGGAGTCAACGGGTGGTTATTTAGCCTTCTGCGCTGTTCCTATTAATGCTGAAGCCGATGATGACCCTAAGGGTAGCCTGTTTTCTACGATCGTCACCGAGCTAATTGTTGGAGATCGCTCTCTAGCTGATGTTGTCGCCAAAACTCGCAAGATAATCAAGGAAGCGCCTCATCTTGATTGCCTAACTGGTGGACATTCCGCTGCATCTGTTAATTTGAGGAAACTTGCTGATCTAATAGGTTTGTGGTGTGATTGTGAGCCACATTATTTGTCACAGACTGTCAATGGTTAGCTTTCAAATTGTAGATTGTCACTGTGTGTGTGTGTGTGTGTGTGTGTGTGTGTGTGTGTGTGTGTGTGTGTGTACATGGAACTGGCATTCGGTGTGGTGTTGGTGTGCTCAAGGCATATTTAACCTTAAGTGGACGCAGTGCCCTGATTCTAGAGATGGCAGTAACTTTCTAAATGTGTCACAAAGTGAAATGATGTAACAGTTCCCACTGTAGTGAATTATGTTGGCAACTGCTGAAATTGAGAGCATGTCAACAAAGTACTACACACAATCCCAGCACCTCAAACTGTTAGCTGATGAGGTCATTATGTTATAGAGATGCATTTTGGGATGCTAAAGCATAATCTACCCCTTGCCTGTGTAGCAGCTCTTGCTCAGTTTTGAAGTTATAATGCTTAAGTGCACCTCTTCCACTAAATCAGAGAGTTTGATAGTTAGTTGCCAAGTACATGGTAGTTGGTTGTGGTGCGTGTTACAGTGACATTGAATACCGTTTCGTCTTTGTCCTGTTGCAGAAGATTTGTGTACAGCTCTTAAGTTGATCATGTGTGTGTGTGTGTGTGTGTGTGTGTGTGTGTGTGTGTGTGTGTGTGTGTGTGTGTGTGTGTGTGTGTGTGCATGCGTGCGTGTGTGCGTGTGTGTGTGTGTGTGTGTGTGTGTGTTTGCGTGTGTGTGTTGGTGTGTGCATGCGTGTGTGTGTGTGTGTGTGTGTGTGTGTGTGTGTGTGTGTGTGTGTGTGTGTGTGTGTGTGTGTGATGTGAATTTGGATGTAGGATAGTGTGAATGTTATTTACTGAATTCAGAGATTCTTGCATCTACTAGTTCACAATGTGTAGCCAATGACAGGCTAACTGAAGACTGCATGATATTATACATACATATCTACTGTTTTGAATTGGTCTCCTCCTTCTTCTCTGTTCTGTTTGATGTGTATCTTTTGGTCATGTTTGGTAATATTGTCTGCATGGTGTAGCACTGTTTGTTTCTTCTCTTACATGTCATGGGTCATCAGAGCATACAGATGAATCTGAACCATCACCTCCAGAGCTGAAAACCAATGAGGCCAAAGTTGAGGTGATTGCTTGTCATGCATGTTTGCACACAGCAGTATCAGGTATAGTATATACCTCAACATGCAGTATCAGGTATAGTATATACCTCAACATGCAGTATCAGGTATAGTATATACCTCAACATGCAGTATCAGGTATAGTATATACCTCAACATGCAGTATCAGGTATAGTATATACTTCAACATGCAGTATCAGGTATAGTATATACCTCAACATGCAGTATCAGGTATAGTATATACCTCCACATGCAGTATCAGGTATAGTATATACCTCAACATGCAGTATCAGGTATAGTATATACCTCAACATGCAGTATCAGGTATAGTATATACCTCAACATGCAGTATCAGGTATAGTATATACCTCAACATGCAGAAGCTGCTTTGGACTTTTAACTGCTTTTGGACCTCGAAGACAAGACATACTGTATTGCTACTACTAGAACACAATCATCGAAAGCTATGGCCATCATCACTCAAGGATGTAAAAGCAAAGAACAAGTCAATGAGTAGAGGCGACTACATAAGCGTTCTTAGTAGCAGGGGTGATGTAGAATGCGTTCTTTGGAAGGGCAACAAATGCGTTCCATTCTTGAACACAGTAGCAAAACCGGGCACTGATACTACAGTCAATCGCAAAGCAAAAGATAGCAGTAGGCAAGCAATAAAGTGCCCTAAATCAGTGAAGCTATACAACCAGTATATGGGTGGTGTGGACATTGCTGATGCATGAAGGAAGAACTACAGTTGTAGTCGAAGGTCCAGGAGATGGTGGATGCATCTCTACTATTTTCTGGTGGATGTTTGCATGGTCAATTCATACATCCTAGCGCAAGAATCAGCTTATTATCCCAAGATGACAATGAAGGAATACATTTTGTTGATCGCAGAAGAACTAATGGCATCATACAACTCGCGGAAGCGCCCTGGGAGGAGCATTGACGGTCCGCCTTCTGCTCGATTCTGTGAATGACATTTTCCTCACAAAGTGGATGAAAAATGAGTCTGCCGATTCTGTAGCACTCCCCAGAACAGAGTAAGAACATCCTTCTGTTCTCGCGACTGTAATCCAAACAATCCCATTCATTTATGCCCATTTCTGTGCTTCAAGTTGTATCACACACGATCACACTAGATTGACGGTAGCCATTTTTCTTTATGTAGTTCCGTAAAATTATCATTTATTTGTATATTGTTTTAGTATTCTCTAGTATAACCAATAATTTCTATTGCTATAACTTCTCTTATACAGAACGTATGAAACTCAAACTGTATAAAAGTGTTACACATACACATATCTTACTATGGGCAAAAAATTAGTATAAAATTGAAATCTTCCATAATGCGAACTTTGGTCATGCGCGCCACTTAAGTGGCCTATAAACGTTTAAGGGTTAATGTTCCTTTATGTGTACTAAGACAAGTTGGAACATCACAACCTGTAGGAGCTCAGATTATTGTAGATAATGATATTCATATCCATGTGGTTGTACTATAATATTGTAAACTATACACATGTACCAGAACTAACCTACACAGCATGTGTCCCAGCAGTGACCCCTACCTGGGAGTACTACCCTCATTCTACACAGCATGTGTCCCAGCAGTGACCCCTACCTGGGAGTACTACCCTCATTCTACACAGCATGTGTCCCAGCAGTGACCCCTACCTTAGTCTAGTTGCTAGCCCCTACTTTTACCCTTTGCGTGAGTGGAAAAAGTAGGGTCTAGCGACTATTATAGTTTTAACACCTCACAGCAACCAATCATATTGCATTGTACTGAATTGGTGCAATGCAATCTGATTGGTCAAATGGAATTAGAGGCTGAAAATATACATATATACAAATGATTCTGTACTTAGAGACTACATTCTATTAGCCAGAATATTCCTTTAACTGGTATGCAATTAAGTGGGAACCACTGTATCTTTTGCAAACTGACAGAATATGGCATTGAATACATGGTACTTCTGAATGAGAAGAAACTAATACAGTAATTTTTGTCATTTGACACGATCCCCTCAGTTGTTATATGTTGTGATTCTGCACTGCATCTTGAGTATCTACGTACTTTTCCATTTTAGTGCCACACCCACAGCCCGGGGTGTGTACAGCTGATGAGGAGTGATTACTGTTTACGTTTGTCCATAGCTGTCATTGCATTTAATATCATAACCGATTCCTCAGGCAATTTTTAAATACGTAGTTCACTACATTTTCCTTCTTTTTATGCTAGTCATGGCAAAGGCAAAGTTTGTCATAAACAGCTAATTTCAATGCTGTTTTTCTTCCTTGATATACAGTACAGTACATAAATGAGGTAACGCCATTCTCGGTTATCCTTTTTCAGATAACAACTCAAGTGTTAAACTTTACCCATAAGCTAGCGGATGTATCAGTTAACATTTACCTGCTAGCGATTTTCCGAAAACTGACAATGATGTTAATTTATGCACATGTGACTCGAGTGATCACATAATAGCTAGAGACGCGGGCATTATTTCCGTAGAAGGGAGACCTCAAAGTTTTGAATGCTGACAATGGAGATCGAAAGTCCTTGTACAATGCTTTGATAGCAGATCGCCGAGATACGGCAACAAAGAATACACGCTGGTTCCACTAGCCCCCTAACTAATTCTTGCAACTTTTCGGTTACGCGGGACATGTGGGACATGTCCAAAATCTCTCTAATGTGCTAACAAGCTGGGATTTTAGCGAAATCGTTACTAAAATGGCTTCGAATCATGTGACATACGCGTGATATTCTATGACGTTTTTGTTTAGGAGAAAGCTAGATCGATAGCGCTGCGTGGAAATTCATTGTGCATTTGGTGCTTCTTAAGCCTTTATCCAAGGAGAAACAGTGTCTAGAACGTGTATTTGCGTAAGGACGATCATGGACTGCAGGAGTTTCAAAATCGGGTGTAATATTACAGTCAGTGGTAAGTTCAAGGCGTTAGGAAGGCTGCATGAAGTGATGCATCTTATTCTAACTAAGATGTCTAGGTTAGTAAAATAGATTCTAGTATTTAGATTTAAGCTCAACAATGACTACTGTACGCACCTTGTTCTTCGAGATTGCCGTTTGGCGCCGAATGACTCAATCACTTATAATTTTCCTCGTTTGCCAACTTTAAACTTCCTTCGGTCATCTGCCTTCGTTAAATAATGGCCTGTTTCCTCTGAAATTGTTCTCGCTTGCAACACATCAGTCCTCGCCATGCTCTCCCACCTTCAAAATAGTTGTCACTTTCAAACGGTACCAAGAGTTCGATGACGTCACAGCCCTCATCACAAGACTATCATGTGAAAACAGGCCCCTTGCGAAAGAGATTTTTTTGCAAAATGCCATGTCGCCGAGTAAATCAGCGGAGCCACGTAAGAACCTTCCGAGTGTTTCATTGTGATCAGTAGTGACTGCTTCAACTTTTCACCGATGGGGGTTTTGATCTACTCGTTTTCAGAGAAGTTATTAACAAATATTAATTTTTATCACGCTGTGAGTATTTGCTGAATATCTTTAAAACTATATTTCAGAAATCAAAACCCCCTTCGGTAGAAAGTTAGATATTTTCATTAGAAACAATCTAGTCTTTATCCTGTGTCTGTAGGCCCATGTTCTGATTTACTCGTGTCGAATAACTTCCTAACTCAACTACCTGAAAAATTGTCGATTAGTTGAGCGATCGAGAAAGACACTCGGATGAAAAATAGCTCAATGTGTACCTTAGATATGCTTGTACTGCTTTAGAACTACTGATTGGCCATTATACTACATATTGTGAAGAAATGAAGCAATTTGTAAAGAGTAAATTCGCCGATTTTGGGAAGCCATTAAAGTGCTAATGGACATGTCCCACATGCGTAACTTGACAACTGAGAAAAGGTAATATCTGCTTGCCAAAAAGCGCTAGCATTTATCAGAGGTTATCTCCTTTTATGTACGTTTGGCGGTTATAATGGATTTAATTTAACGTTTTTCGGATAAAAGGCTAACGTTTTGCTAACTTTTTCCAGTTAGCGTTACCTTATTTAGTCAGTTATGAACACTCTGTGCACACCTGTAGGACAGTCAGTTATGAACACTCTGTGCACACCTGTAGGACAGTCAGTTATGAACACCCTGTGCACACCTGTAGGACAGTCAGTTATGAACACTCTGTGCACACCTGTAGGACAATCAGTTATGAACACTCTGTGCACACCTGTAGGACAGTCAGTTATGAACACCCTGTGCACACCTGTAGGACAGTCAGTTATGAACACCCTGTGCACACCTGTAGGACAGTCAGTTATGAACACTCTGTGCACACCTGTAGGACAGTCAGTTATGAACACTCTGTGCACACCTGTAGGACAGTCAGTTATGAACACTCTGTGCACACCTGTAGGACAGTCAGTTATGAACACTCTGTGCACACCTGTAGGACAGTCAATTATGAACACCCTGCGTATGTCTATAGGACAAATGAATGAAGATATACTTTTGTTCATTAGGAGAAGCATAGATACTAGAAGGCATGGATTGGAAATGTGCATTTTATACAGGTCGCATGTGGAACATGTCCATTTGCACTTGTAAGTCTTCAGGTTGCGAAAAAATTTTGGTTCGCTTTTGGTCCCATTTCTTTTAGTAGGTCTATTGTATCTCTTTGAAAGAAATATCATTGTGTAGCGTGTTGTATTGTCTCCATTTTAAGCCCAAAATCGAAGTAATAGCGTATGCGAAGAAGAAGTTATAAGTAGTAGTGAACAGAAAATGCAAAATGATTGCTGCAGAACTCAATGCGTACACAGAATAGCCTCACGCTTTATCATGCACATGTCACACGACTTGAAGCTATTGAATAACATTTTCGCTCAGATTCCAACTAATTAGCACGCAGGGCAGATTTGGACATGTTCCACATGTGGTAGGTGTGTGTATAAATTATGTGCACCCACAAGCCCCTGTGACCACAGGCTTGTCGACTGTTGAAGAAGAAACGCGTACTCGAAGGCATAAATACAAAGTACTATAGCATATAAAGTGCTTCAAAATCAGCCAATGTTAAGCTCTCGAAAACACCACACCTAGTACAGGTGTCTCCGCAACCTAAAGAAATAGTCTAAGAGCTTACTAGCTGTCAATACAGCAAAATACAAGTGTACAAGTACAAGCCAAGCAAAAAACGTGGCACCTCAGTTTCTCAGTCAATGATTGACATGGATCAACAAAAAATAGTTCAAAATGAAGCTCTCATCAATTTGCAGTGCAAGACATCTAGCTTTTTCTCTTAAAATCCTCAAGGACGGGGAAATAGTTGGCTAAATGTACGGAAAAAGCACAAAACCACTTTTTTAAGTCCATTGCTGGTTGCCTCGCTAACTTTGCATGCGCTGCACCGATTCATTTGAGACTGCTGGCATCTGAAAGCTAAAATCGCGCTGAAGAGCAATACATGGCTGGATTTTCCAGATTATGTTGTATTTTCTCGTAAACTAAAGGCTAAAGAATCAACCACAGAACACAGACAAGAAATCTTTGTGGGCAAGTAAGCAAACAACACTTTACCAACGCTCACTGCATAACAACAGTGCGAGTTTCCCGCTTGTTGATTGCAACCCAGAGTAAGAAGTCCATATTTATCGACTCAAAATTGTAAGCAGCTAGCGTCTCCTTCCATCTAGTCTTTTAGTTGAAACTATTTCTTTTGTACCATACATACTCGTGCAAAATGCTATGCAGAAACCAATTAATCCACTCAAACAGTGCAAACAAAATTATGATGACGTAATATGGCTAGGGCAAATTGTGAAAGTTTATGCCTATACCCTCCTGGATCAGAATTTGTGACAATAAGTGATCACAAAAATTTTTGCAACATGCGCAAGGTATTCAACTTCCTCCAAACATATTGGTGCTTGTCCCTAGGTGCTGTTAACTCTTACATCTTCAGGCTGTAAATTCAACTTGCAGCTTCTGTTGACACTTGTCTTAGATTTTGACTTGATGAGGGTATGTTTTGTACAGGTTCACATAAGCACAGTGACTGCATGCATGCATGGTGGTCCACATGTGAACCATTTCCCCTTGTCATGTGATACCTGTTTTAAGCTTCCACTCTGTTCTGTCTACTTTCTACAGGGTCCACTTGATAGCCCTCATATCCACAGACTGAGGGACCATCTCTACAAGAGATACAAAAGGCTCAAGGTTGAGGAAGGAGGGAAGAAAATGGAGTTTGTCCGGCTTGCTGTCCTCAAAGGCCAAGTAAATGTACCTAAAGACGAGGAAGAGATCCGCGATAAGCTTGCCTTTCTCCGAAGATTCAGAAATTGTGGAGAAGAAGAGCGACAGATTGCAGGCTACATTGATGCCTTTGATCTACTTCGCAAGTCAAATGGTAACATTCGCGTGGTCTACGGCCAACCTGGAATTGGGAAGACAACTCTCCTCACTCACGTGTGTCGAGCACTAGCCATGAAGGAAGCAGACAGTGAGTACGCACTAGTGCTCTACTTTCCACTGAGAGACAAGAAGGTGTCTGGAGCCAAGACTCTCTCAGAACTGTTGTCCTACTATACCTCAGATAACAAGAAGATTGATCTCTCTGAAGTTGAACAATCCCTAGTTGACAGTGAGGAAAAGCAGATGCTGTTAATTTTGGATGGTGCTGATGAAGTTCGGGAAATGCTCTCCATCCCAGACAGCAGCGTGATCCAGAAGATTCTTACAGGTACCACTCTTCCCCAAGCAGATGTAGTTGTTAGCAGCCGTCCAGGCAGTCTGCCCTTACTTCAGCGTCCCAGCTCTTCTTTCTATGAAATTCATGGGTTCGACCAAGCATCCATAGATCGCTACATAAAAGATTTCTTCAACGGGACACCTGAGAAAGCAGAGAAGATGATGAAGGAGCTGCACTCCCGTCCTGATCTTCTAGGAGGTGCTCACATACCTATGAATGTCTTTATCTACTGCTCCATCTATGATTACGGTAAACTCCCTCCCAGCATAACGGAATGCCACAAGAAATTTCTCTATAATGTTGTGAAAAGAGAATATGAGAAGTGTGGAGTTTCCTGTCAAGTGGATTCGTCCCTGAGTCAAATGTCACCTGAGGTCAAAGGTTTATTCGAATCACTGGGTGCCCTAGCATACGAAGGTATGATGAAGAATCCGCCAGTCTTCGTGTTTGATGAAAGCGATATTCGAAGAGCTTTTCCCACTCTCCCATCAGAAGCGGTTGTTGAGGAGTCCATGTTCAAAGGCCTGCTTGTGCAGCATTCCTGCAGAGTTGGGTATGAGGAGGTGAACAGCTTCAACTTTTCCCACACCACCAACCACGAGTTTTTTGTGGCATGGCATATTTCCCATCTACCCGAGGCCGACCAATTGCAGTTTGTGAGGGAGCATTTCTCTAATCCTAAATTCGCCGTTGTTGTTCGATTCTACTCAGGTCTGACAGGACTTTCCACACCTGGGGTAGCTCCTCTTCTCTGCCAGTCTGTCTCAGCTCGTTCCACTTCAAGCGTCTCTTCTCCTGCTACTTCCCTCTCTCTGCCTTCAGAGTGTTCCAATGATGATCCTAGCCTTCTGTATCTTTTCCACTCTCTTTATGAGTCTCAGAACTTGGAATTAACTCAAAAGATTGTACAGCATCTCAACCAGTCACTTGAGTTCGATCTTTTCCTAACATGTCACGACACACTTGCGATTGCATACTGTCTGGGAAAATGTGCTCATTTGAAGGAGCTCTCATTTTCTGTTGTTGTAGATTTCCCTCCCTCCTCTCTGCCTCATATGCTTACAATTGTCGAAGCTAATTCTCAGCTGCTGTCTTTGAAGCTAACATTGAAACACCTGTCCTCCACAGGTGAGTGTGTTTATTGTCTTTTATTATAATTATTAGACAGAGTTTAGTTGGACTGAGTGCACACTGTGCAAATTCCTACATCCCACACATATGTACATGTATGCTACTCCTACTGATGTAGGAATTTGCACAGTACATGTGCACTCAGTCCAACTAAACCCCGTCTACTCTCATGTATGTATAGTCCTATGCTTGTCTCTAACCCTATGCCTGTCTGGCCCTTTGTCCACCTGGCCCTGGGCCTGTGATAAAACTTATATTCAGGATGTATAAAAACATGAAAAATGGTAAAAGGATGTAGGGTGGACACAGAATTGTGCAAAAAGGCTCATCAAAAGTATCCTCCAAGAATACTTGGAACAAGAGTAAGTTTTGAAACAGGCACAGGGCTAGACTGGGAAAGGTCAAGACGGGCATAGGGCTATACACACATGAGGCTAGATGGGTACAGGGCTAGACAGAGTTTAGTTGGACTGAGTGCACACTGTAAATTAATTCCTACATCCCTCACATGTGTATGTATGTTGTGGGATGTAGGAATTTGCTTAGTCTAGTCTGTCTAGCCTTATGTATATGTATAGCCCTATGTTTGTCTAGCCCTATGCCCATCTTGACCTTTGCCTGTCTAGCCCTGTACCATCTCACAACTTACGTACCTTTGTTCTGCACAGGGTGTTTATAACCGTCTGTTGCTTGTTCCGATTGTGGGCAGTGCTTGTTTTCAACGTCATCAATTAGCGGCTGTTTTTAATGCGTCATTTGGCGTCTTTCGGATGACGTACGAAATTTCACGTATCAACAAAATGGGGGAAGAAGGCGACTTTTGTGACGCTATGCCTACGTATCCGTGAAACGTCACAAAAATGGCAGTTTTGTTGAGGGCGAAAATGAAGTCACTTGGTTAGACCTCAGATGCCTTCGAATCTCACCAAATCCAACTTCTATGGAATATTTAAGACGTTTCGGTTTGTGGCTCGTTCTGGGCATAGTGCTACAATCAAGCAGTTTTTCGCAATTGGACCTTTTATGCTAAATTTTGGCCATTTGAAGAGTGAAAAAACAGGTTTTTCGGTTATAACTTTCTTACGGAAGATTATAACCTATAGCCCGGAACAATTTTCGGATAGCTCACCACTTGTTCTGTCTTTTCGTGTTGTTTAATGGGAATTGAGAGGGATTAAAAGATGTAACCAAGGCGAAGTTTGTCTGAAACTGCTATGTATTCCTAGCTCGCTATCTTCCTTCAGACAATAGAAACAATCGCTAGTTAAGTACCAACATGCGCGGAATATATACAACTTTCGTCCAGTAAGAAGAACTGGGCGAAAATCTTGTCAACTAAGTAGAAACGATCGATAATTTGTGAAGCTATTTTCAAGACGGCCATTTTTGCATTGTATTCCTGGACGGTTATAATTACCCTGTGTGATTGTTTCTGGAGGATACTTCTGATAAAGCCTTTCACAGGTTGAGTAAAACCTCAATGATCGGTCACCATGTACGTATGTTCAACTCTGTATTTTTAAAACCTGTGAGTGAATTGGCTAATGTTTAGTTTGAACTATTTACTACAAAGAAATGATATCACTCTTATCCCTGGTGAGCTACGGGTGCAGAAACCAACTGCGGAACAAAGCCATCATTATTCAGGCAAATCAATGTACTATCAGTCTTCGGCTGATTCTTTTCAGATAAATATGTGATACAGCCCTTCTCACTGTATTTGAAAGTGGTACCTGTGTTCTTCCAACTGCAAGGTACGGTGCTTCTCATAGAAAACCGTCCAGTTTATGGGCAATGACCGAGTGACCGACTGACTGCCTGACCGTTTGAGCGACAATTGAATGACCGTGTGACTGGCAGTGACATTTTGCAAGAGATCGAAACACTCGCTCTCTTTTTCTCTAAAGACTCTTCGAGTAAAAAGTCTGAGTCGTCCGCCTCCATTGGCAATTTATCTCCTGAAATTTTCAAAGCGTCTTCTTCGATCATTGGATTGGAGCGAGTCCATTTGAACTACTTGGAGGGATATCACTTTGGAAATGCGACGTATCCCTCGGATGCGGATAGCAGTAGCTCCGCAGTCTTGCTTGTTCCTTGAAAGTATTAGTGACGTTCGTTTGAAGTTTCAGTTAAGTTCACACAAAATTTTAATATGGTGGCCTCAAAGTTTTAGCGAAGTTCGCTCAAATCTTCAGCAAAAATCTTTCAAAGCTTCAGCCAAAATCATTCAAAACTTTAATAAAGTTCACGCGAAGTTTATTCTGCGCAATCGAACATAATTTCTGTGCATACCGTGGTTTGAATACACCATTTCTTACCATTTCTTTCTTCGTCAACTATTGGCATTGCGTAACAACCGTGACGTCTTATTACGCATCACGAAATGACGTCGTTCAAACTGACAATTGACTCCTGACTGAGTGCTGATTAACTGACTGAACGACTGATGCCGTGCTGGACGGTTTTCCATGAGAAGTACCGTAGTTCTGCGCTCAGTAGTCGATGCAATATAGCTTCTGAAGTTGGGTCATGGTATCATTTCTTTTAGTTGCTTGGATTATGTGTGCTTTTAGTTTGAACTATACACATTAGCCAATTCACTCATAGGTTTTAAAAATACAGTGTCTGAACATACCATAGGAATGGAAAGTTATGCGATTGTTTTAGTTACATGATTATGCAAATTTTCACAAAATTGCACACTTAAAAATCACATAATACATGGACATACACTGCACATGATCTCTGTTGATGTCACACAGGGTGTTTATAACCGTCTGTTGCTTGTTCCGATTGTGGGCGGTGCTTGTTTTCAACGTCATCAATTAGCGGCTGTTTTTAATGTGTCATTTAGCGTCTTTCAGGTGACGTACGAAATTTCACATATCAACAGAATGGGGGAAGAAGGCGTCTTTTGTGACGCTATGTCTACGTATCCGTGAAACGTCACAAAAATGGCAGTTTTGTTGAGGGCGAAGATAAAGTCGCTTGGTTAGACCTCAGATGCCTTCGAATCTCACCAAATCCAACTTCGATGGAATCTGAAGATGTTTCGGTTTGTGGAAATCGTTCCGGGCATAGTGCTACAATTAAGCAGTTTCTCACAATTGGACCATTTATGCTAATTTTCGGCCATTTGGAGGGTGAAAAAACAGGTTTTTCGGTTATAACTTTCTTACGGAAGATTATAACCTATAGCCCGGAACAATTTTCGGATAGCTCACCACTTGTTCTGTCTTTTCATGTTGTTCGATATGAATTGAGAGGGATTAAAAGGCGTAACCAAGGCGAAGTTTGTCTGAAACTGCTATGTATTCCTAGCTCGCTATCTTCCTTCAGACAATAGAAACAATTGCTAGTTAAGTACCAACATGCGCGGAATATATACAACTTTTGTCCAGTAAGAAGAACTGGGCGAAAATCTTGTCAACTAAGTAGAAACGATCGATAATTTGTGCTGCTATTTCAAGACGGCCATTTTTGCATTTTATTCCTGGACGGTTATAAATACCCTGTGCACTCGACATGTGTCAGTTCCTGAAGTACTGCCTAGTGTTCTGCAAACAGGTGTTGGTGAGTGAGCGACTTAGAAGCCAACACTACCGTCACAGACATCATTGGTAACTCTGGCCACTCCAACATCTCCCCTATCCTGTCTTCATCAGAAAAAGTGGTGTGGTGCATTTAGTCTTGCATAGCTCAGACTGCAGCTATTTCTCCTCCTTTATTCAGCTATTTCTCCTGACCCTCCTTTATGTGGTGATTATGCCACTGAATAGTGCAGGCTATAAATAGCTCTCTGCATGGGCTACATGAGAGTAGAAGCACTACACTACATTCTTGACTGAAGACAGGGCACGGAAGAAGATAAATATTGTAATGGGACTGCAGTCTTTTCAGGTTTAGCCAGAACACAGAACTAAAACATGCATCCACTCATATCGCAGGTATGTTATGGCCGAATCAAGGCCAGAATAGGTCACAATGGGGCATGTACGTGGTTTTAAGTTCTGTGGTCAAAGTACAACACCTTTGAAGGTCTTGTCATGTGGGGCGAGTGTGGTTTAACCTGAAGTGTCCAGTGACGTCAGATCGAATTGTTTACTCCCTCTTAACCAATCAGATGATGACATTTTTGAATGTATCGCTTTTTACATGAGAGCATGTGACTTCAGTCTAAAGAAGAGTGTGTTGGTTGAGTGGAAATTTTCTTTCAGAATCGCAGTGGTAAAAATCTTGACTTGGAGCAATGGCAATAGTACCATCAGTTTCTCAATAGTCCAAACCACGGTGAAACATTCCTGGAGCTTTGTACATTCTACACTTTGAGTTATGTTCTGTGTTTTGTGGCTGGAGACCTCGGAAAACAATGTAAACCCCTGGACATATAACAGCCATGCTTTGAGCTACCTGTCTCCAGGAATCTTTCAGACCACTTAAGAATCTAAGGAGTCGTTTGACCGATTGGCGTGTTCAGAAGCTCAGAATTTTACCACTGTGTTTGTGCTTCTTTTGTCTTTTTGACAGTAGGCAAAGAAAATGCTTGTAGCGAGTCATTTGATTTATAGATCATCTTGAGAAGAGCACCAACATAGCATCATGTGTTTTGCAATGTAAAATATTCAGTCCATGCCAACATTACCCTATCCAGAAAGCAAAAAATGGGGTTAATTTGTTACAATATGTCCCAAATCAGATGTAACTCACCAGCGATAGCTCAATTCGTACTGTTTAGCGACACATAACTTTCCAATCCTACAGTACTGTACATGGTGATCGATAATTGATATTTTACTTTGATATTATATGTTATGTACAATTTTATGGCAACGTCAAAATGACCTCCGCTACAATGACCATAATGTACCCCTATTTTCTTCACAAATACTTTGTAACACACTCACAAGACATCATGTATAATCTTGTCAACTCTTTCGTTCATGTGCTGTTTTCAGTAGTTGCACAATGAAACGTTTGCTACAACATACGAAAACAGTTTCAGTTGAAATGGTGGAGATCTAGATGATGGCTTTTGAATTTTAAAGTGGATTTGAAATAATTGTAGGATCCAATCTAAATTTTCACCGTGTGTACTTTTGAAGTTCTATTCCTTGGCCGTTATGAGCATTTGATGGTGTCCCTGCCAGGACAAGACAAGAAATAGCGAGACGTAACTTTAACGAACAAGCAATCAAAAGTACAGTATACACAGTGAAAGTTTAGCTTTACCTTTTATAAATCATCCCTCAAATTTCTGCAGTTATGCATGGACCACCATCTAGATCTTCGCATTTTACAAAGGGCAAAATCACATGATATCACGAGATGGTAGCTAGTTTCTAAAAGTTTTAATGTAATCCACACAAGCCCATTATTATCTTAGGTTTTTGAGGCAAGAGCTGTCAGTCTTGGTCAAGAAAAATGCTATAGAGCTTATACGTTTACACAACACTTGAGACGTGACGTCACACTTCGAGTGGCAAGAAGGCACACGCAAGGATAGAGAATATCCATTCTTTAGACAGTAACTGAGCGCTCGCCCTGAATATCCAAAATGAAGTTGAGGACTGCTATCCCACATTAGAAATGAAGATCCCTATGTCTTTAAAAAGGCACTAAAGTTAAATTTCTATATTTTGTCCCCGGTCTCTTTACAATCACTTGCGTTAGATTCTAACCATACAGTTGTACTGAAAACAAGACAGAAATGCGATCGATCAAGGTTTGAAAACAATAATGACCCGTATGTAATGATGCTAGTCAGCAAAATCAAAAATTTACCTTTAGCGTCTTTTTAAGGACATAGTGATCTTCATTTTTAATGTGGGATAGCAGTCCTCGATTTAATTTTGGATATTTAGGGTGGGAGTTCAGTTACAGTGGAAAGAATGGATATTCTCTATTATTGTGTGTGCTTTCTTGCTACTCGGAAGAGTGACATCACGTCTAAAGTATGATGTCATATGCATAAACTCTACAGGTAAATCCCATACATTCACTGGATCAACCATTCTTCGGATCAGCGTACACTGACTATGCGAGACTAGGTGTTGTTGACTTGAGTATTCTTTTGTCCAAGCCTTTGCTTCTAGGTGGGTAGGTCTACACTGATCATGTAGTCGAATAGCTGCATAGTTTCGACTTCTTCATCTTACAAGATTTCACTGCATGTTTTGTTCTCAACTGGCGTGTAGACCTTCATTTTACAGCCTCTATTCGAACAAATTGAAGTAGTTTTAAAGGAATAAAACCTGCACGAACAAGGGTGTATAAAAACCATTTGATATGGTAAAAGGATGTAGGATTGACAAATAATCATAGAAAACACAGGTAAGTTATGTCTGAATTTAGCCTAAACACGGGCACTTTGCGGGTTTCACAGTATAAATTGCATTATGACTGAATTGTGTGGGTTGGTCATGTACCAGTAACATGAATCAGCTTAGGAAGCTCCGCGGCAAGCAAACTATATTCCATAATACAGTAGAACCTGTCTTAAAGACCACTTGCATATAAAGACCACCTGTCTATAGAGACCACTGTAGGCTGGTTCATTGTCCACTTCAGTTGTACTAAAGCACCTCTGTACAAGGACAGGACCTCTATAGAGACCACAATTACTTGGTCCATTGAATGGTTGTTATAGACAGGTTTCACTGTATATACCCTAAGCTTGTTCCAAGTGGTTTGGAGGATGCTTTTGATAAAGCCTTTTTACATGGTCCTGTGTCAATCCAACATCCCTTTACCATCTTTAATCCATTTTTATCCACCCTTACCCTTGTATGGTTTTTATACATACACCCTTACATGCTATCCCATAGTCATGTAGTATTCACATGTGCTGCACCTTCAGATGCTACTGCTCTAATCAGTGGGATGGCAGTGGAGAAGTTGGACATTGGTGTGGGGGAAACAACGCTGTCAGCATTGTCAGCCATTTTCCACAGCAGGACCGTCAAGGAATTGATACTGAAGATATCCTCTCTTTCTAAAGTAAGAAATGATGTTTTGTGAGACTTTATATGATTTCATGTTTTAATGATGTCTTCAATTCCCAGGACCATGACAGTGGGAAGGATAAACAAAATCCATCCGATTCGGTATCAGAGAATACCACACTCAGGAAACTAGTCCTAGATGGTCCATCAGACTTCATGACAGCAGTGCTACATGGTGTAGCTGCTAGTGCTACCATTGAAGACCTTAAAGTGCAGGGTAAGTTAGCTGAAAGGGCATGTTTGGTTACCATGGCTACAACATTATTGTATTGTTTGCCATAAATTGGTAACATGTTCACTTCCTCACTTGTAGGTCCTCTCTCTCCTGATGGTGGAGAGCATGATGTAGCAGAAGCACTTGCCAAGTGTGTTGTATACACTAAGTTGAGGAGAGTTGAAATGGAGGACCTCCCACCTCTTCCTGTGATGAAGGGCCTTACTACAAGAAAGGTACAACTAGAAGAACTTGTGATCCAGTACCCACATCAGGTATGTTGACAACATGCAGATGGTGCGTGGGTGGTTTGTGTTTTGCATGGATGCTTACAGGCATGTAAGTTAGTGCATAGATACTAGAACCACCAGGATTGGAAATGGATTGGAAACACGTTATTCAGGAATATATGTATGGCGTCACTTTCCTGTAGCCTTCCACGTTACAATAATAAACGTACAGTGCGTATACAGTGAGACCTCACTTATCTGCACCTCAGATAACCGGTTCCCTTGCCATCCGCATTGTTTTCTGCTGAAACGGATCTGCATAATACTTTCTAACCTCCATTAACCGGAAACCTCTCTATCCGCATCCCGTCACAAGTTCTGTATACTATAATGTACACTATTCCATATAATCTTCCCTCTGTTGTCCGCAACTCCCTGGTGTGAACTCTTCACAGTTAATGCTGGTTTATATATTTCTGCCCGAAATGGCTTCTAGCTTGCCCCTGAAACGACCACGGAAATCTTGGACCGCCTCCAAGAAGAAACAAATTTGTCTTTACAAGGAAGCAAATCCGAAGGCCACATACGACAGTATTCAAGCTCACTTCAAGAAGGACTGGGGTTTCAAAGTCGGGCTTTCTATCATCGGTGATGTCTGGTGTGCTCGTGATGAGTGGATAAAGACAGAAAATGGCAGCAAAACTTGCCGTGTAAGAATACCGAAGCACCAAGATGTCAAAGATGTATTGTGGCTCTGGTTTTGTCAAGCACATTCGTCTGGCGCTGCCATCAGCAATCTAATAATGAAGACTAAAACCCAAGAATTTGGTCAGCGACTCGGAATAACAGGTTTAACCTATTCTAATGGCTGGTTGCAAAAGTTCAAAGATCGCCACAACATCTCTAGGAAGAAATTCAAAGGGGAGAGTGCCAGTGCTAACATGCATCAAATTTCATCAGGAAGAGAATCGCTACGCGCCCTTACCTTGTGATGTTTACAATATGGATGAGACTGGCTTATTTTATTGCTTGACACCCAACAGCACTTCAGCTACAGGTTCAGTGAGGGGGACAAAGAAATGTAAAGACAGACTGACAATTACACTGTGTGCTAATGCTGATGGCTCTCACAAATGTAAGCCATTGGTTATCGGGAAATCTAAAAAACCTCGTTGTTTCGGAAGCCACTTTGACCCAAGTGTGTACCGTATGCGCTCTAATTTTCGCGGGCTTAAACTTTTGCGGATTTCGCAAATACGCTGTTTTCGCGTTTTTATTTTCGCGGGTCCCCATCCAGTGCCTCTGTTTTTTTGTTCAAATTAACTAGTGATAGACCTGAGTAGACCCTAGATCGCAATTAGCACTCTGAAGTTTTAATGATTGTCAAGCCAAACAGGCTGGACAATGCACAGACATGTGAGCGGTTTCTTCCTCTGAATTGTTGCATATTTCTTTTCTAACAGCATCTGCCATGCTTGATGGAACAACTTGCTCCAAATCTGGAAAGTCCAGACGCTTGCGAACTAAAAACGAACGAATCAGGCGACTTTCTTCAAGCACTGTCAGGTAGCTACAGGCACATGCGAACGCAAATGAAGACAAAATAAAGGCAGCGGACAAGCCTATACCTTCTTTCACGCCTATATTAGTCATATTATCATGGATCTAATAAGAATACAACGTGGATGGCTTCCAATCCGCGAAAACCGCGAAAGTTTAGGCCCGCGAAAATTAGAGCGCGTATGGTATGTTACTTATGTAAGCAACAGCAAAGCATGGATGACAGGAGTCATATTCCAGCAATGGCTGCAAAGCTTCATTTTGACTATGAAGATGAGAAACGCAATGTTCTTCTGCTGGACAATACAGGCAGCCATACTGAGCCCCCAACACTCAGCAATGTCACAGTCAGATTTCTACCGGCCAACACCACAGCACATCTGCAGCCGATGGATGGTGGCATCATCGAGAACTTCAAAGTCCATTACCGCTGCTACCTGGGTCTGCACTTTGTCAATTGTATCGACAACAAAGAACAACCAAAGGTGGATCTGCGCCAAGCCATTGGTATGATTGCTGATTCATGGAAAGATGTAAAGCAGAGAACCGTGGCCAATTGTTGGAAGCATGTAGGAATATTACAGTTTGGCGAAGATCAATATGACACCACTGATCTTAACCCTGAAGACATTAGGCCTTTGCTCAGCAATATAGAAGCAATGACCCATCGCTTGGAAGTTGATCCCTCCAAGAGGATGGCAGCAGAGGACTATGTCAACATTGACAATAAAGCAGAGACAGAGGAGGCACTTACTGATGATCCGATAATAGAACTAGTAAGTGAGGAGCCTAAAGTGCATATTGATGAAGAACAAGATGCTGATGATCTACCACCTCCACCACCCTCAACTGTTGCAGACGCACATAAAGCTTGTCGGCTTCTCATTGCATTCTATGAGAGTGAAGTTGCTAAAGATGATTCCCATGGCTCAAAGCTGATTGAAATCAGAAAGCACATGAAACACATTGAAATGAAGAGAATACCCGAGGCAAAGCAAACAAGTATTACTGACTTCTTTCATAGCTTCTACTGACAATGATAGAATATCTTTAATAATTATTGTATTATTTACAACTAAATTTAACTTTTATAACTTGACTGTTTCCAGTTTAAGGGTTCCTACATATTGTTGATCACGTGTAGTGCATATAGAAATATGGTATGTACATATCTCTTGCATGTAGTACTATACCCTCATTTATCCAGTTCCCTCACTTTATCCTCAAATTGATCTATAACATATGTGTGCGGATAAGTGAGATCTCACTGTATACTACTCTCCACGATATGATCAGGAGTTGGCTTAGTATGAGGAGTTATGTGCACTATTTTGGGTCCCAGGCTACACCTTGTAGTGTCTTACTCATTTCGGCTGTTCTGGCATAGACCCTCTAAACTACGGTTCTGGCATACGTTTGCTATAATATTATGTAGTTCCAGGAGCTGTGTATCGAGGTAAATAGGTTTAGAAAATTGTGTACTTTTGTAAAGGGAGTAAGTGGCTTTTGTAAGTGCTAAGACTTGCCGCTGTTTGTACCAAATGTTCTGTATGTATTTGGACAGTTCTAGTTGATTCTTCGTGACTAATCTAGGTGGTGGACACTGATTACTGTATCAGTGTAGTCTGTTCACCTCTGTCTTGGTGTACTTTTCTTTCCTGCTGGCTATGAAACTGGTAGCAAAGCAGGATAGCTATCAATTGAATTACCTTTGGAAGGTGGATTGATATAGTGTTTATAGTCGGTAGACTTACTTAACCATAGTTAGTTCTATAATTTAGCAGAGAATGTTAGGCCCAGTGACATTGGTGTACTATTAGATGCCAAATAAATTACGGAATTATTCGGTTTAGCAAAAAGTGGATAGAATTCTGTACTCTAGTGCATTTCCAATCCTGGTTGTTCTAGTGTCTATGGTTAGTACAGCAGTCATCATGATCCTTATAGACTGTACAGGGTTCTATCTAGGATAAAGTGTTGGGGGAAGCTTCAGTATTACAGTGCATGCCTGCCATACGAGACATGATCGTGTTTTTGATGGCATTGTATGTATGTATTGTATTTAGGGCTGTGCGGTGTCAGAAGGTATCAGTTCTGGTATATTCCCCACATTCTATCACGGTATTACTATGATCGTGGGATACTGAGCATTGAAACTGTAGACAACATCCAAATGAATCCTTGTCACACAGATTAAGATCATTCACAAACAATATGCTCCTTTACACCCATAATCTTGACTGCCATGAGTAACAGTTTCAACAGATTTTGAATACATCACTTCAGATAAAATGTTATGTCCTAAATTATACGATTACTCCTTCCAATACTGGTCCAACCTTAGAGAATACAACGTTATCACACCGTATTGCGGTACAGAAAAGAGTTGGCCAGTATTGGAATTTTGCACAGATAATCTTGTGATATTGCTATTTATTTGGTATATTGCACAGCACTCATTGTATCTATGCAGCAGGGTTTCTTTCAGGAGGATGATCAAGGGGTTGGGGCAGTAACAAACCATGGTATTGGAAAGGGGCTACATATATGCTCTCCTGGGGAAATTTGAGGTGTTAGGTTGGATAAGGTGGCATCTGAGACCATTTTAGACCATTCAAGGTTGATTTTGACACTCAAGTAGGGCCTTCTCTATAGTCATTTGCACTACAGTTGGAATTTTTGGGGGTGGCACCCCCCCTTTCTTCTTTCATCCATTTCGCTAATACAGTAAAACCTCTCTAATCCGCCACAATTGGGAATGCCAGTTTTGTGGTGGATTAGCGGTGTTGGCGGATTAACGAAGTTAGAACGCAGTACATGTATATAATTCGTTTTTGAAAACTATGGCGGATTAGTGAGGTTGGCGGATTATAGGGGCGCGGATTAGAGAGGTTTCACTGTAGCTGATAACATGCATAATTATAACCAGGTGATGTGTACCCTATCATCCGAAATTGTCGCGAGATTTGAATTTCGTGAATTGCTTGAAAGTCAACTGTTAACATTTTTATTTTTGCAAATGCATGTAGGTTATTAGTCTAGGAAGCCAGGCTGCAAAATATGGTGTCATACCATTCACACATCTAGGTGAAGATCTTGAATAACGTGTGCAGCATGCAATCGACAAGGCTTGGTGCTATTTTGAAGGCTGATTCTGAAGTCTATAGGCTTGAATCATGTCCACCAGCTTCTTTGATCTACTCCTGAGCAGCTCAAATAAATGTTTCCGAGCTAAATGGACAGCGCACCCTGCATGGTTTCCGCTTAAGCTGACTTTAAAGACCTTAGCCATCTTCACTGAGGACAATTGGGTGTCTAGATTTATACAACAAAATACTGGTCTGATAACAAGGATCTATTATTTCTGAAGCGTCCGATATGTAAACAGTTTTGGCTGCCATTTGCCAGCTGTTCAGGAAATTTGTGGATATAATTTCGCAAATCCAAAGCCATTTGTGAACACATAGGACAGTACGGTAATTCCACTTTCAACTTGTCAATGAATTGTACTTTCCATAGTGTCTAGTGAAGTATGAGTAGTGTTTGGCTAGCACACCATGTACCTCAGGAAGTACAGAATTAAGGTTCCATGCACTCACTTGTCAGGTTTCCTCATACTCAGGGCATTTATAACTGACCGTGGGTTAAATGTCAAAATGGCCGTCACTAGAAAGCTCCTCAAATACTTAATGGTTGCAGGCTTAGTTTATATACCAGATTCAAGTAACACATATGTTAGCTGCTACAAAGCTATAACATTCGGTAGCCATTTCTCAAAGGAAGAAAGCACAGCGTTGAAAAATAGCTGAGTTTGACAAACTTTGCCTTTGCTGCAAGTGAAAATCATCGAAGACTTTTATGAGACTTGCATCAAGAGAAGGCAAAAGTAGATAAAACAAGATCTCTATTCATCTAGACAGGGGCCTTATAGTAGGTCTCAGGGAATGGGGATTTTAGGTGACAAAGTTCAGGAATCTCAAGAATTTGTCACTTTTTTGCCTACGTCACTTATGTTCATCTGTAAACGTGGTAATGCGTCATTACATAGCGCTCAGTAGAAATACGTACATTTCGCAAACCAGAAAGTAAAAGCACAACTTTTTCCTTGTGAAAATGCAAGAAATTCAAGTCACATACATAGAAGTAAGCTTTGCAGATGCGAGATTTGTAAAAAAGTCACAATATAGGGGAATGTTGTACTTGCGAACAAACATTAAGCTTATTCTAAAGAAGTACCAACACCGAAGTAACACGCGTACGTGCGGCACATTTTGGGAAGATTCGGAAGGTACACAAAAGCAATAAACTAACTTAAAGGGGCTTTCTAAACAAAAACAATCGAGGTTTAACTCACCGATTCGCTTTATGAATCCATCGTAAATCAAGCAGAACTGAAGCTTAATATACGGATTTCCTTAGCTGATAAAATGATAACCGTCCAATAGAAGTTAGAATGGCATCCGATCGAATGTTGGAGGATTTTCAGAAGGCCTCCATGCGGCGCGAGAACCAAAAGCAAGTATACAGATGACGTAATTGCTCATAGTTACTGACGTCACCATTAAATGGCCGCTTTGAAGCCTCACTTGTAAAGACTGTGTGATCCGGATGTGTAGATGATACTTATATCATTGAAAGAAGATATCAAATGTTTCAAAGCACTATTGTGTACATTCATAGCGTGAGCGGAGAAGATATAACCAGGTATGCCGATTATATAACCATTTCAAAGCCTAATTTTCACATTTTTATAGCCAATAAACTACATTTTCCTTATAATTATCTTTTTTCGAGTTATAATGTTTCCGCTCACGAATAACTTATTAAGTAAACTCCACTCTTTCATTTGATACCAATCTTGTGGCTCTTAGAGACCATCTACACGTCCGAACTTTGCCATTTCCTGCAAAAAGTGTACCTTATTCAAAGCTAATTTTCCTTTTTGAAATATAAAGTATATGCTTAAACTATACACCAATATTTCGATATATAACAATAAAACACACAGCGATTTTAAAAAGTAAGAGAATGTATTGTCTTGAGCTAAACATGCGCTAATATTTTAGTCACTTTGAAGCGGCAGCCATTTTGCGTGACACACTATAATGAGCCTGTGTAGTACACAAACAGAAATTGTCCAAAGAAAAGGGTGCAGCACGTACGATCATTTATTGCGATGTAAACAAGGATAAATGTTGTTATACTTGCATGTCTTGCTCCCAAAGCCTTCATTGTAAGCCTAGGCTCATCTTGCTGATTAGTGAGAGGGAAATTTTCCTTACAAATCACAATAATTATATATCATCACTGCATTCTGTCACTCACACGAGGCTCACATGTAACATATGCATACACACACATGACACACATTCAGAGGGTAAGCTACTTCTAACCACCACTGTATAAGTAGTGTTTGGCTAGCACACCATGTACCTCAGAAAGTACAGAAGGCTCAATGCCCTCACTTGTCAGCTTTTCTCATAATAACAATGGTACTTGTCATTAGTTGGGCAATGTCCGACAGTCTTACTACTCACCGATAACTGGCAACATCCATGGCTGCATGTGGGTGTGTTGGAGTATTGAGGGAAGGGACAACTTGTATGTGTAGATATTATACTTCGAAGCGGCAGCCATTTTGCGTGACACATTATAATGAGCCTGTGCATGGCGGCCATTTTCTTCCCAAGTCGAAAACCACTATAATGAGCCTGTGTCAGATTACGGCTTGCCATAAACCACAAAGCAAAGTGATAATTTTGCTTTTGCAATCGATATTCCGTCACCAAAAATATGTTAATACCTGTAAATGGATTTCAGTTAGCGTCACGATTTTAATGAAGCGTACTGTACACTACATGTCATGCATAGTTAAGTGTACGCCACATCATGTATGACATGTGTTATGATCCTATTTCCTGTGCATGGTATTGTATGGCTGTGTTAGTACTTGCTGCATCGCTACATTCACTTATAATAATGTACTTAACTTATTGTTACCATGTGTCCAAATATTGACCTGTCATGCATTACACGTTGTACTCACTTCAATTGGATTTTATTCATACTGCAACTCCAAGCACCATTGTTATTGTAATTGTGATATTTTCAAGAGCAAACATGACTTCTTCAATTGTTACCTGCATGCACAAGCATATGTGCAGTCCTGATTGGTGGGAGAGGTGTGATTTTCTGGACTGTCTATAGCATAAGAAGGTAGCTATCTCCTGTAAATGTGTACATGTCCAGCAACCTTTGATTAGAGGTGTTAAATATCATGCTTTTGTTTATACTGTTATTGACATGCAGGAGGAGGATGGAGAGGACTTGAAGGAGGTGGAGAGGACTACTGACAAGATCAGAGTAGTTAGACTAGTCCTACGTGGTTCATTAGCCTTCATGACAGCAGTGCTACATGGTGTAGCTGCTAGTGCTACCATTGAAGACCTTGAAGTGCGGGGTAAGTTAGCTGAAAGGGCATGTTTGGTTACCATGGCTACAGCATTATTGTATTGTTTGCCATAAATTGATAACATGTTCACTTTCTCACTTGTAGGTCATCGTGATAGTGGAGTGCATGATGTAGCAGAAGCACTGGCCAAGTGTGTTGTCAACCCTAAGTTGAGGAGAGTTGAAATATGGTTCCTCCCAACTCTTCCAGTGATGAAGGGCCTTACTACAAGAGAAGTACCACTAGAAGAACTTGTGATCCAGTACCCACGTTGGGTATGTTGACTACAACATGCACCAGCTGATGTGTGGGTGGTTTGTGTGTCAGTGTATGAGGGTTATATCAGTGAGTGCAGCAGTTGTTATGAGCCTTAGACTGTTTGAGTGACCCCTTCTCCTGTCGAGAGGTAGTGTCCAGTCAAATTCCAGCCCCCAAATACGTAGCTGCTGACATGCATAACCTGTAGTTCCACTTTCAACTTGAATTGTACTTTCCATACTTGTACTGATCTCTGCACATGTGAAGTACAGTGGTGAGTGAACGTAACTAACCCTTGAAATGCGTTCAATGCACTAATAATTTGCAAGTCTTATGTGTGAGTGAAAACACTCGTATGAGTAGTGAGCTCGAGTGCAGAATGCTCACCTGTTTTGTACTGATCATGATACACATTGGTTAATTTAAAAGTTGTCATTGGTGTTCAGGTACATCCTGGCAAATTCCACTCTTTTTACCTTGTTGGCCTCAGAAATCATTAAAACTGGTCTTCTTCTAACAGCCACCCACTCCAAATCATATTATATCATTGGATGTTTGCGGATGACAAATTCACACCAAATTACTTGCCATACAGGGCTGCACACAAGATTAGGGCCTGGGGGGGAGGGGGGCAAATCGAGCTTCCTATAATCTTAGGGGGTGCAACGTAATACGGGAATGTATAGGAGTACAGAGACTGGAGGGGTATTATAGGTAGCAATGCTATGTGTGGGGTGGGGAGTATTATACAGTAGGTAACAATGCTATGTACAATTCAAGGGGGTTAAGGGATTGGTGACAATGGTCTTGAGAAATTTTTAGTAATTTAAAATGTATAGGTCTCCCATGTACAGGTCTCCCATGTACAGGTCTCACATGTACAGGTCTCACATGTACAGGTCTCACATGTACAGGTCTCACATGTACAGGTCTCACATGTACAGGTCTCACATGTACAGATCTCACATGTACAGGTCTCACATCAAAACTTTATTGCAGATTTTATGTTCACAGCACTAGCAATCAATTCACTAGTCTTGTGCAGTGTTTGTGATTGTGTATTTGATGTATGTTCATGGGACAGTGCTAGTTGAGTGCTGGTTGACTGCTGACCATCTGTTGGTTAACTGTGTACCACCCACTGATCTGGGAGTTGGATGTAGTCCAGTGTATATTGTGAAAGGTGTACAGACTGAGTGTATGTGTGTACACTGCAGTATAGCGTATGCTATATGAACAGTATTGTAGGGCAGTTTATTACACACAGCCAATGTGTGGTGTAGTTCATCTCATCCTGTCCAAGGCCTCCAATTCAGTATGTACTGTAGATGTATAGAGAGTGTGAACTTTGAAGTGAGTTGTTTGTTATTGCAATCTGTTTGTTTCCTGTTGTTGACAGTGGGAGGTTCCAGAAGATCACTTGAAGGAGATGGAGAGAAGTGCTGCCAAGATCAGAGTAAGGAAGATTTTTTTAAATGTTGTAAACGACCCAGCAATGTGTGATGCTGTGTCCAGTGGGCTAGGAGAGAACAAGTGCTTACAAGAAGTGGCCCTCTTTTATGTACCAGAAGAGAAGAAGCAGTTTGTACGGTCCAAACTGTCATCAGTGAAAACATTGACTGTTAACTGATGTTAACATGCAGTTACTGTACTAAACATGTGACTACAAACTACCAGTTATAGCTCTGTTTGTTGGTGTGTGCTGTATAATATAAGTATGTGTACATTCAATATTATTATTATTACATGCAAGTGGTGTAGGGCTTCAGTTCTGTATGTATGCTTTTTGAAAGCAAAATTAATTTTATGCGGAACTGTGATATAATATAATTATATTATATGAACAATGTCATGCATGTTCATTGCATGTGATACATTACATTTCCTGTATACCGTGGGATGGCCGGGAATAATACTGCAAGAGCAAATATTAAAAATTAACACATTATAACCAATATTGTAACTATATATTATATTATATATATTATATATATATATATATTTATGTGACCGTACTTGGGAAAAGGGGTATTTTGGTGGTTTTAATCGAAAATGCGCTTTTGGTATCATTCAAACGCGCTCTAAACACTTTCTAACGAGGTGATAACAGCGGCTTCATATGAGGTTCCTGTTGGAAGTTATATTATATGCGAATAATATCGATTTTACGTAAACTAGCAGTTATGCACTACGGCACGTTCTAACTTTACTTCCGCTCTTTAGTATAACAACGTATACGGGAAATCAACATGACCGCAAATGGAACGTATACGGAATAATCTAAAGTTGGCTACGTGAATAATGGGTGCCATAACTCAGCGCAAAAGGAACGGATCGCACTGAAACTTTTAGAAACGCTAGAATATAGTATTTTAACGTGTATGAAGCGAATAAATGGATTTCGAAAAGTTGACACTAACTTTGTTGTTTTAACGCTTACCTCAAAACATACCTACCCACCAAAGTACCCCTTTTCCCAAGTACGGTCACATATATATATATATTATATATATATATATATATATATATATATATATATATATATATATATATATATATATATATAAAGTTATAGTTATAGTTACATGTAGTACAGGCATGCAAGTGTGCATTGGCGTATTTGCTCGAGTTACTGTAACTTACTTGGTGTATATGCGCCCCTAGATATATATATATGCGTTTATATCCATGCATGCATGGTTACAGTACGGGTAAGTGTGCATTGGCTCTTTATTGCACTCGCCCTCGGGACGAGCAAATACGCCATGCAATGCACACTTGCCCATACTGTATAACTATTACATATATATATATAATTATAATTAATTTTGCAATTGGCAATTTTTTTAATTTGCGAAATTAATCTTATAAAATTAATATAGCAGACATGCACAGCTACGTTGGGTTCACATGCATAGTACATACCCACTAGGTAACTGCACCGATCAGTGTTCTTTTGTTGCATGCAATATAATTGATCTGATTCAATTGCAGTTGGCACGGAGACATTGTTGGCTGTTTCTCGAAGAGCTAGTCGTGAGGCTATTCACACCAAACCTTAGCTAACAATACATGCAATAACAATACCATAAACATTACTATTGAGATAATACTATAATATATTTTGTAATAATACAACACTTGTGATGTACAGCAAGCAGTTGTCACATGCACCAGTACATGTATCACCATTACACTACCAGGTTGTAGGGAAACTCCCCATTACAACAAACAGCAGGGAAAGTCCCTATTACAACATTCTGCGGGGGGAATCTCCCCACAAGGGTGTGTCAGTCCCCACTGGGCTCAGGATCCTCAGTAATGGCTGCCATAACGTGTTGGCTGACAACACAGGAAGAAGTTTCCCCTTGTTCCTCATTCTCCTCTTCTTCAAGGACTTCAGTTGTCAGTCTTGGTTGGTGAGCTTGTACGGACTGCGCAATTCTCTCCACTCCTTTCTTGATCATGTCATCTCTGGTAGATGGCTTGAAGTGGGAGATTCTGCAACATGAGGTGTGTGTGTGTGTGTGTGTGTGTGTGTGTGTGTGTGTGTACATGTGTGCAAGCAAATGTATAAATGAGAATATGAGAATAAGTCAATACTGTACACACTGTACATACATACACATGTACATCTATTTTGGGTATTGAAACATAAATCCACAATTCTGCTGATAAAGCACAATTTTGCTGGTATAGAGAACCTCATGTACTGTAGGTATAGAGAACCTCATGTACTGTAGGTATAGAGAACCTCATGTACTGTAGGTATAGAGAACCTCATGTACTGTAGGTATAGAGAACCTCATGTACTGTAGGTATAGAGAACCTCATGTACTGTAGGTATGGAGAACCTCATGTACTGTTAGGTATAGAGAACCTCATGTACTGTACACACACACACACATACACACACACACACACACACACACACACACACACACACACACAGACACACACACACACACACACACACACACACACACATACACACACACATACACACACACACACACACACACACACACTTACACACACACACACAGACACACACACACACACACACACACACACACACACACACACACACACACACACACACACACACACCCATCATAAATGATCCCATCTACTCCCAGCCTTCTTCTGAATAGCAAAGTTTCCAGCAACATTGTTCTGTTCTCCCCAGCTCAGCAACACCAAACCTTGGTCCTTGACAGATTTTATCAGTTCAGTTTTCTCAAGAAACATGTTTGAATAAGGCACTATCCCCTGCAGTTGATGTGGAGGTGTGAGAAAAGATTACGATAATGATGGTGATGGAACCATAGACCCTCTAAACTACGTTACGTAGTTTAGAGTGTCTATGGTGGAACAATACACATGCATACATACATACATACACACACAAACACACACACACACACACACACACACACACACACACACACACACACACACACACACACAACCCAGCAGCCATGACACTCAAAGGAAGGACTGAGCTAGCAAATGCACCCTCTGTGGACCATTTAGAAAGTCGAAGCAAAGACGCGACAGAGTGATGACAACCATTAGAGGGGGATTGAAACAAAGACATGGAACGACATCATGCAACGGAGTAGTAGACAAAGCAAATTCAACCATTTGTATAAAAATGAAAGAAGTGCACAATACAATAATGACAGGGTTTTACCCACTCACCCTGGACAATGTTGTACAGACGTAGCAGTGATGAAAGACCACTGGAACGAGGTCAACTGTCAATTGAACATCAAACTCAGCAACATACCTAAAGAAAGACCATAAGAACCAGAAGAGGTTGTGTGTGTGTGTGTGTGTGTGTGTGTGTGTGTGTGTGTGTGTGTGTGTGTGCGTGCGTGCGCGCGCGTGTGTGTGTGTACGTGTGTGTGTGTGCGTGCATATGTGTGTGTGTGTGTGTGTGTGTGTGTGTGTGTGTGTGTGTGTGTGTGTGTGTGTGTGTCTGTGTCTGTGTGTGCATGTGTGTGTGTGTGTGTCCAAGCATACATTGTCTTTCTGATGGCACAACTTATGGGGAAACTGTTGAAAATCAACCTTCAGTGCTATACAGAGTATTGAGTGCTCTCTTTAGACCCACTGTCTGAAGAGAGTACCAGCACAAGTGTACATATCACTGTATGGGCTCAAACCTTCAGGAGTTAGTTCACACACCTGGCTTACAAGGGGAGTGTGGATACTGCAGTAGTAACCATTTAAACATATTATAAATACACACATACGTTTGTATGCATGCACACACATGTACACACATGCACACACATGTACACAGGCACACACATATGTACACACACACATACACACACACATACACACACACACACACACACACACACACACACACACACACACACCTCTTCTAGTTGTTCCAAATTCTCCATCCTCCACCACAACTGGTACTGATCCTTTCACAGCAGTTGAGGAAGAGACAAACTTTCTAGGATGTATTGTACTCTCAAACTGTTCCACTATCAACTTCTTCTCTCCTCTCCAGGTCAGTTCACTGCACACCAAATAGCGGTAGTTGACCTCTTCCAGGTGTGAGAGGGAGAGGGGGAATTCCCATACTTTCACTTCACCACTAGTGGGAGGGGAGGAGGTAGGTTGGTGATGGGATATTTACACATGCAATTACAGTGAAACCTCTATAGTAAGGACACCATTGGGACCACAATAAACAGTTCTGTACAGTGAAACCTCTATAATAAGGACACCATTTGGACCACAGTAAACAGTCCTGTACAGTGAAACCACTATACTAAGGACACCATTGGACTGCAATAAACTGTCCTGTACAAGGAGGTGTTCTTATTTCACCTGGAGGTGGAGTACTTGTTGCTATTTCAACCACATTCCCCACAAATCTGTACTGACTTCGACCTCCACAGCATTTAGCTTAGAATTAATTGCTCTTGAACTACTCCTAAAAGATCCCCTCATTGTTTATGGAGTCTACATCCTCCCAATGGAGGATGTAGACTCCACGACCAGGGCATTAGGGGCATATAGACCCCATGTTTATGGAGTCTACATCCTCCCAATGGAGGATGTAGACTCCACGACCAGGGCATTAGGGGCATATAGACCCCATGTTTATGGAGTCTACATCCTCCCAATGCTGATCACTGTCTCATACATGAGCTGGCCAACACCTTTGACAGCCACCCCAGAGACCCAAATATCTTAGGTAAGGGTGATCTAAACATGCCTGGCATTGACTGGTCATCAATGTCATCCCTGTTTCCACCTGGTAACGTAGTTTGTGAAAGTGCCTTCAACCTCAACCTGATCCAGGTCATGGAGGAATCAACCCACATTCATGACAATATTCTAGACGTTGTCTTGACAAACAACCCACATAACACTGCAAACATTCACATCGACAACTCCTCTACTATCAACACCAACTCAGACCACTACCTAATCTCTTTTGAACATGTTATTCACGACAACCACATAACAACTGCAGACCCAAACCAACTGCAGAATTCCCCTATTTGCACAAGAAGATCCCAGTCAAGTATCCCAGTACATGGAACAACACACTCACTCAATCCCACCCACCAGCGATGTCAGTGAGATGGGGGACAACATGGGACCGGTGGCATCAGCAGACAACAGTACTCTTATACCTCAAGTACACCTCAACAAAACCACCCCAAATGCTCCACTCCTCACATCAAACATCAACTGAACACACTCCCTACACTGGGTAGACCAGTCAAGAAACACCCAACACCAAACAAGTCTGCCTCACTAGCTGAACGTGAATCTGACCTGCAAGCTCTTGTGAAGATCACAAAAGATCAATACGAATTGAACTTCCCAAGACAAGCCACCAGGTACATAGTCCAAGATCACAGCACAGACCGATTAGTCAAACTACAATAGTAGCTTAACTCTATTACCTCTCACCACTTTACACTCAGAATATGTACATTTCTGTGAACCCACTAGTCTTGCTTTCTGGCTACACCAAAGTTTGGTGTTAGACCAGCAGTCGCCCCAATAGGTGACTGCAGAGCCTAATAATGAATGAGTGAATGAATGGAAAAAGAGTGAACTCGCGAAAATTCATTCCAGTTCGCCACACGCTTGAGGGCCCGGGGCGAACCGCCACACAACTTAAGGTAAAGGGGGGTAATTTGGAACACGCTGGTAATTTAATTGGAACAGGGCCTGGAACTTTTGTTGTGGTTAAGTTACCCAACCATCCTTGCTACTGCCAAACTCCCCCTTCACGGGTGACAATACAGACGAGAAATAATGGATGTAACTTGTGGCTGACACCGCTTTTGGCCTGACTGTTCCAAATTACCCGCTGTTCCAAATTATCCCCCTTTACCTTACTCATTCTGGACGGCGCTGGTCTGGAGGGTTCTTCTTCTATCATCTTACGGTCAGCTAGCAGGTCAGCACAACACGAAGAACTAATCTGCCGCACTATCGTAGACCTATCTGATACGAGCTGATATACGTGAATAAAATGGGTGCCCCTTACTGTCCCTAACACTGCATGATGAAGTTAAAATGGCCTCCGATGCTATAATACGACTGCGGTGAACCTCTTTATAACGGACACTTTGTAAGATTGCGAAATTCCTTCTACGTAATTCTCGACGTAATTAGACTCGTAATTAGAGTAGATGCGGCCGACGCACTGAAGTTTGTTTTGTTCTGAGAGTCCTTGGCTGTTAAAGAACTTTTTACCAGGTAATTAGCTTTAACTTTTCAACTAACTTTAAAATTACAACTCCTATATAAGTTCCTTACTTATTGTTAATAATCTGGAGGGGAAATGGGGGAGAAATGTCTTAATGTCTGTCGAGTATCTGTAGCTTCTTTTCATGCGCAGTGTTGTCATGTTATATTTTTGCCTTGTACGTAGATCATATTAATGGAAGTATTTAAGATTTTATTTACCTTTAATTATCTCTGAAGTAGTCTCAGTAAACGTTGTTCGACTTTCCTGTATTTGGATATCCGTAACTCTCGTCCAGAGACTTTACTTAAAATGATATTCATAGGCAGATACACACTTGTAAGTTAGAAACTAAGACAACATGCACATGTACTCAAAAATAATGTCAGAAGTCTGACATTATTGCACACTGCGACACAGATTGCTTTCAGCAATCTGTGTCGCAGTGTTGTTGGTGCAGATGGATTTGCTGGACAGAGTTTAGTTGGACACTTCATTGCACACTAAGCAAATTCCTACATCCCACAGCATAGACCAGGGGAGTGCGTTGGGTGCCCCCTTTTTGCTGGAATGATACCTTTAAAGTATTCTTGTACTGAATTCACTCTCATACATTTGGCCAGTAACTGTCAGGTACAGCAGGAAATTCAGCAAACTTGTTTAGAAATTTTGAAGTGATTTACTCATGAGTTTTGATTCGTTTGCTTTCTAAAGCATTCAAACTGGTAGCAGAAATGCAAAAAGATTGAGAAGTTGTTTAAAACAAGAACACGACCCACGTATTCTGTCATCCATGTTTTGTTACGCAATAGACCCATTGTCCCTCTTACTTTGAAAAGCACCCCCAAGACAAAATCCTGCTTACGGGCCTGTAGACATATTGGATTGGATTGGATTAATCTTATTTAGACTGGGACACCCACTTAGCCATTGGCTACTTTTCAGGGGGCCCAGTAATCACAAGTACAGAATCAATAAACAAACAAACAAACAAACATACTACATTGTTAATTGTTATTATAAACTGTCAAATGTTCAATCATTCAATGTTCAATTCTTTGGTGGCTGTAGTGGGCATTCTTCACTCTTCTCTCTTGGTGGTGGCAGGGGGGGTGCAGAGAAAAAAGGGCCAGAAACACCATCACTGGGATTGGACCTAAGTCCATCCCATAACTCAGCTCTTGTAGTCGTATCAGCAGCCCACTAAGCCACCAGCACCCCCCTTATTATGTGCAGGATGTAGGAATTGCGGTATACACTCATTCCAGCCAAACTCTATCTAGCCCTGTACCCATCTAGCCTCATGTACGTATGTATAGCCCTATGCCTGTCTTAACCTTTGTCCATGTAGCCCTGTGCCTGTTTCAAGCATTTTTGGAGGATGCTTTTGATAAAGCCTTTTTGCACAATCCCGTGGTGATCCTACATCCTTTTACCGTTTTTAAATGTTTTTTATACACCCTTGTACTATAATAGTAGATTTTGTCAATGATCAGTAAATACCTGGGTTGGTGAGTACTCCTGGGTAGTAAGTACCTGGGTTGGTGAGTTCTCCTGGGTAGTAAGTACCTGGGTTGGTGAGTACTCCTGGGTAGTAAGTACCTGGGTTGGTGAGTACTCTTGAGTAGTAAGTGCCTGGGTTGGTGAGTACTCCTGGTTGGTAAGTACCTGGGTTGGTGAGTTCTCCTGGGTAGTAAGTACCTGGGTTGGTGAGTACTCCTGGTTGGTAAGTACCTGGGTTGGTGAGTACTCCTGGTTGGTAAGTACCTGGGTTGGTACTGGAATATTATTTTGGAAAAGATACAGTATATTCACTTGCAAAAGATTGGTGGTGATGGGATAATCGTATGAAATTAGAATGTATGCTGTGGAGCTCTCATAAATACATAAAACAAAAAATTTGGCATTGGATGAGGTACTAGAACTGAATAGTAGCAAATGAGTCAGATGGGTTAGTGTGTGACTCAGCAGCAGATAGTTCGGTTGAATCAGGGAATCGAGGAATGAATTGTGGCCTGGATCTAGAACCTCTGATGCAAAGGAAGGATGACCTGAATAGTGAAAATCCCAGGTGGCAGCGTAACCAGCCCATTGTGGCAGAGTATGGCTGATTTCTTTTTTCCGCCAGGAGGTGAGCCAGCCTCCGGTAGAAGATGGTGGTTGCACGTCCCATGCCACCAGAGCTACTGAAAACCAAAGGAGTGAAAGATCCATTATCAACCTCAACAATTCTTTGTTCGTATGATCTCTTCTTCGATCTCTCGTGATAGTTGAAGCAAGAGGCCAGTTGGAACTTCTGGTTAGACTTGGCGAAGGGGTTGAAGACCTTTACATCAAAAAATGCCATTTGTCTGTTTCCCCAGAAGTTCCTGGCGCTGATATCAACTCTTGCCTGGTCCTCTGACCTGGCAGTATTGAGGTGCAGCTCTTCTCCTGATAGAGGCTCTAGTACAGGTTCAAGCTTGACATCATGACATACCTCTGTAAGTAGCATACCAGTGAGGTCCCGTATCTCATTGTGTCTGATGGTCGGGAAAGCTCCCCTTGGGCAGCTGAGTGTGTGATCCACTGAAAAGGTTTCATTACATACACACTTGGACGGTAACCTCTCTGGTAGCCACCCATGCATATCTCAAGGCAAGGGCATCTCTGAACTCACTCTTGGACAAATGAAAACCATACTTCTCTAAAGGAAGTGTAGTTAACCAGCTGGACGCTCCTTTGTCTCTGGCAAGCTCAGCTGCCCTGTTGAGATGCTCAGGCAAGTTTATGGAAGAGGCATTATCAGCATCTTTGGTTCTCTTCTCTGACTTGATTTTCATTTTGATTCTGGATTGCTCAGCCAAGATGTTGTTGTCCACATTCCGTTCTTGGTTCATAATGCAATTTACAACTGGGGTGCAAAACTCCTGAGATGCCTCATAATGCTGAGTTGAGGTTTGGGTGGGATTGGTAATTCCCAGTCCCCCTAACTTTGGTGGTAAAGCAAGTAGTTGACGTTCAGCGTCAGATATCATTGATCTTCCTGTGAGGGCAGGAATGAATCTGTTTCTGATGAGGTCTTCAATCGGAGATAGGAGTTCACTGCTACATGGTGCGGTTCTCAGTGTGTATGTTAGCTTGTGTTTGAAACCAAGAACAAATCCACTGTATGCAGCATGAGGCTCTGTTCTTGCGATCTCGGTCAGGATGGATAGTTCCTTCAGCCACCCATCTACTTTTTTCTTAAGGAAGAGATCAACAAAGTCTTCCTCCCCAATTGCAGAGCCCAGATGTTGGTGTCCAGAGGTTGTAACATTGACCCCAAGATCCGAGAAGAGATTTCTGGCCTCTTCAGCATGTTCATCTTTGACAACCAGCCATGATTTTGACGCTTTTGGGTGGTATCCAAATGATGGCCCTAACTCAGATAGCTTTGACCACCACAGGTGTAAGTCAGCAAGTGAGCCACCCGCTGAGGCATCATCTGCAAACCAGAGTTGGTGAGCAATATGATTCACCTGCCGCACAAGTGGAAGGATACCCATAGCGTACATAGATGTGGCAAGCGGAGTACCTGGGTTGGTGAGTACTCCTGGTTAGTAGTACTCTTGGATAGAAGTACTTGAACCCCATTCTGCCCCCTCCTATACACACAGTATATAAATCTGTCCTGATAGTGAGTACCTCTGATAAGAAGTACAGTCTTCCATCCCTTCCAGGTGCTCACTATAAGCTGCAGTGCACGTACATGTACTAGGGAACCTCTCTATAACGGACACTTTGGAACCTGTAGAACAGTTTGTTGTACAGAGGTTTCCACTATTCAGAGGTTGTCTTACATGCCTAGCAATCTGTTGGGACCCCCAAAAGCAGTCTGTTATAGAGAGGGTTCCACTGTTGTGGGAGTTTTTATAAAAGTTCCTCAGTATACGTATTGTACCTAATGCATGGTGGATAGAGTGAACACACCACGACAATAGTAGCTGTGGGTACTTGGAAAAAAAACGACTAATACTTAAAGAGATGTAGCATTTATTTGTCAGGTGATCACACACATCATTTGCATGTGGGGACGGACTGGGCTCAGTACATGTCAACTCCTAAGCAGCCTCCACTACAGCAGGATGCAGGGTTTGCACACTGCACACAGTCCAATTGAACTCCACCTAGTGCTCTACGTATGTACTGATGTGTACATGCCCCATGCATGCCTAGTGCTCTACGTATGTACTGATGTGTACATGCCCCATGCATGTCTAGTGCTCTACGTATGTACTGATGTGTACATGGCCCCATGCATGCCTAGTGCTCTACGTATGTACTGATGTGTACATGGCCCCATGCATGTCTAGTGCTCTACGTATGTACTGATGTGTACATGGCCCCATGCATGCCTAGTGCTCTACGTATGTACTGATGTGTACATGCCCCATGCATGCCTAGTGCTCTACGTATGTACTGATGTGTACATGCCCCATGCATGCCTAGTGCTCTACGTATGTACTGATGTGTACATGCCCCATGCATGCCTGGTGCTCTACGTATGTACTGATGTGTACATGCCCCATGCATGCCTAGTGCTCTACGTATGTACTGATGTGTACATGCCCCATGCATGCCTAGTGCTCTACGTATGTACTGATGTGTACATGCCCCATGCATGCCTAGTGCTCTACGTATGTACTGATGTGTACATGCCCCATGCATGCCTAGTGCTCTACGTATGTACTGATGTGTACATGGCCCCATGCATGCCTAGTGCTCTACGTATGTACTGATGTGTACATGGCCCCATGCATGCCTAGTGCTCTACGTATGTACTGATGTGTACATGGCCCCATGCATGCCTAGTGCTCTACGTATGTACTGATGTGTACATGGCCCCATGCATGCCTGGTGCTATGCCCATCTACAGCTCTATCCCTATACCTGCTAGCACATGCTGTACACAACACTGAAGGCAGCCTACACTGCTCTATCAGTGTGTTCAATTTTGAATGTTTTTATACACTTCTTTTGTGAGTAATTATTGCTATCTTTATAAATATTGAGTGCTAGCTCAGCAGACCTAACAGTAGTCTAGCAAACCAGACCACCAGGCAGCCCTTCGCTGGGTGGTCCGGTTCACGAGACTAGCCTGACAGGAATCCATATTTTGTGATTGTGCAATAACGTTTAAGTGATTTGTGCTGAAGAAGAGCTGTTTAGTAAGTTTTTCTTCCACGATGTATATTCAGATCGAATAACAGTAGTTCCTTGTTAGTAGCAGGTGTTGCTGTTTAGAATGTGTGACCAAATGTAGTTTTATCAGTACTTCCATTTTGTATAGGTTTTGTGCTGAAGTGAAGGGGCTCCCCTGACGGGGACTTTCTCAACAGAGTCAAACCACACTTCACAATGTGAGTTGTAAACAAGCTTGCTAACTTGATCTTATCATTATAGCAATCTTTACAGCTTGATTTCATAGTCACCACCATCCCATGATTGGTACATTTAGCATAGTCTTGTGTAGCCAGATTGGGGCGGGGTCTATCTTTACAGGTTGATTTCATAGTCACCACCATCCCATGATTGGTACATTTAGCATAGTCTTGTGTAGCCAGACTGGGGCGGGGTCTATCTCTACAGCTTGATTTCATAGTCACCACCATCCCATGATTGGTACATTTAGCATAGTCTTGTGTAGCCAGACTGGGGCGGGGTCTAGCTACCCGGGAGTATATTTAGCGCGAGTGTTTCAATTTTGTCTAGTCCTTCGGTTATAGCTTTGGTCACACAAGTGGTAGGAACATCCACAGCAATCCGAGGATCACGATCTGCAAGAGGGAGGCCTGATGCAGACCACACAGACCTATCTCTGGGAGGGGACGTGTGCTCTTCTGCACACAACTGATGACACTACTACGTATCTAGTTGGCTCAACTACACAATGTTATGTTTATATTTCCATTATTACATACTAATACTATCATTTTTTAAAAGGTCCTAGTGGTACTCTAGCATGACGGAATAGACCCTATGCTACCTACCCACCTACCCACCTACCTATGTACCTACCTACCTACCTACCTACCTACCTACCTACCTACCTACCTACCTACCTACCTACCTACCTACCTACCAACCTACCTACCTACCTACCTACCCACCTACCTACCTACCTACCTACCTACCTACAGTACCTACCTACCCACCTACCTACCCACCTACCTACCTACCCACCTACCTACCTACCCACCTACGTACCTACCTACCTACCTACCCACCTACCTACCTACCTACCTACCTACCCACCTACCTACCTACCCACCTACCTACCTACCTACCTACCTACCTACCTACCTACCTACCTACCTACCTACCAACCTACCTACCTACCTACCTACCCACCTACCTACCTACCTACCTACCTACCTACAGTACCTACCTACCCACCTACCTACCCACCTACCTACCTACCCACCTACCTACCTACCCACCTACGTACCTACCTACCTACCTACCCACCTACGTACCTACCTACCTACCTACCTACCTACCTACCTACCTACCTACCTACCTACCTACCTACCTACCCACCTACCTACCTACCTACCTACCTACCTACCTACCTACCTACCTACCTAAAAATTGTCCTTTATGTAGGTCTGGTTCTGCTGGTAAGCGCTTTTCAGTTGGTACGGACGTTTCTCTAGCTAAAAGGAAGAACACCAACTTCAGTGACATACCAGCTTCTGATGTAGTGAGCCGTTTTGGGAAAGAGAAACTCATCGGAAAATGTGAAATCCTGATACATGGGAACGTGGCTAGACTTCCACTGCTGGAAGCTAGGAATCTTATTGATTCTGCCTGTAGGAACAGCATTGAAGCAAAGCTGAACCATGGGCAGAGCTCCTTAGCAGCTACTGAACTAGTGGAGTATTTTGAAGTAAACCACGATGGAGTCAAAATGGAGGAATTCTGTGTTTTTGTGGAGAATCAGGCTGAGAAATCTTCTACTCAGCTTTTGAAGTTTGCAAAAAAACTAAAAGACTGCATCATACAGCTAGCCACAGCAAGTGTGTGTGTGTGTGTGTGTGTGTGTGTGTGTGTGTGTGTGTGTATGTGTGTGTGTGTGTGTATGTGTGTGTGTGTATGTGTGTGTGTGTGTGTGTGTGTGTGAGTGTGAGTGTGTGTGTGTGTGTGTGTATGTGTGTGTGTGTGTGTGTGTGTGTGTGTGTGTGTGTGTGTGTGTGTGTGTGTGTGTGTGTGTGATGTGAATTTGGATGTAGGATAATGTGAATATTATTTTACTGAATTCTATGGTTTCAACCATTATAATATACCAGGACTTTGTCCTGTTCAGAAGTTTAGTCCGTGGTTCTTAGGTGTGTGTGTGTGTGTGTGTGTGTGTGTGTGTGTGTGTGTGTGTGTGTGTGTGTGTGCATAGATAATGCAAACGTTTGTATTATCTATGGTGTGTGTGTGTGTGTGTGTGCATAAATGCTCTATGCTAACATGTGGGTGGGTGTGGCTGGGTGTGGTTAGCTCTAAATTTGGTAGGAGCATTTGGCTCAGTAGCAGAGAGCTTTCTCTTCAAGACTTAGTCTAAGACAAACATTGTCTACAAGCACTCCCTGAGCTGCCATGCACAGGTAACCCACAAGTCATGATAGTTTCAAGCTTCTTCCCTATACGTTTGGTGTATGTATTATCTATGTGTTGACACAGGCAGTAACTGTTTCAGTTCGAAAGCCAATGAAGCCTGTTGTATGCACATTGTCAATGTTCAAAAGGCAGATCCCAACCAAGCATACATGACCTGTATCTAAATTAAACAGAAATGGGTGAATAAATTGATGGCCGGACTTAGCGTCAGCCTCTTAATTGACAATGTGCACGTTCTGCCCTTCAGTTAGCTATAATCTGACTTTAGTTGTACAGAATTAGGCTAAGGACAATAGGTGCATGTGGGCTTCTGAAGGGTAGCTTTCCTAAGTGGATTTATTCAAAATTATTGGAGTAGTGAAGTGGGGTGTATGTGGTGATGTGTGGCGAGGTATGGTGGTGTGTGGTGTGGTGTGATATGGTGTGGTGGGGTGGAGGGTGTGATGTGATGGGGTGTGGTGGGGTGGGGTGGGATGTGGTGGTGGTGGTTGACGGATTGTCTTCGGTAGTGTAGTATTTGATGTCCTATTCATTTTACTTACTTGTTTCTCCTTGTCAGCAGATGTCAGTTTTGAGGAGAAAGTGATTCAGAAAAACTATGAGAAGCTTGTGGATGACTTGGATGTTCAATCCTCGGTAGACCTGTTTTATGGAAGAGAGCTCATCACTTCAGAAACTATGGAAAGGATCAACAATGCCACCACAAGAAAGGATGCTAACAGAGTATTGATCAGTGATCTCATTAAGGGGATTTCCCCAAATAGATTGTTAAAATTCCTATCCCTTCTTCGGGAAAGTGCTGACAAGTACAAACGTCCTCATCACAAGACTCTAGCTGATAAGCTGGAGGGAGACTTGAAGGTAAGCAGTTGAACAATGACCTGTACTGGTATAGCAATGTAGAACGTCAACTGATAGTTTGTGTGAGAGTTAGTCTGGAGCCTCCGAAATGCACTCCACACTACATCACTGTCAGTCTAGTGGACACACGTGATTAGTTGACTGTTTGCATTTACAAGATTGTGTCATGAAGGTGGTATTGGGTGGGCCCCTCCTTCCCTATCCTGAGTATGATGTGCAGCTTTACACATGACACTGTACATAAGGTGCAGTGAACCTCTGTAATCCGACATTCTCTCTAGTCCAACCATCTTATGAGGTACACTCACCATATTAAAGTATGCTAATAGTCACTCTGTAATCCGACAACCTCCTAATCTGACATTTATTTCCAGTCCCATTGAGTGTTTGATTAGAGAGGATTCCCTGTAAGCAGGTTTACACATGACATTGTACGTAAGAGAACAGAAGAGAGTGGTTTGGTGTATTGTTCATAGGCAATTCTTCCAAAGCTCTTGTTTACCACTTTTACAGACTGCACATGAATCTGGACCATCACCTTCACAGCTGACAACCAATGAGACCCAAGTTAAGGTGATTGCTTGTCTGTTATGCATGTTTGCACACAGCAGATCAGGTATAGTATATACCTCAACATGCAGTATCAGGTATAGTATATACCTCAACATGCAGTATCAGGTATAGTATATACCTCAACATGCAGTATCAGGTATAGTATATACCTCAACATGCAGTATCAGGTATAGTATATACCTCCACATGCAGTATCAGGTATAGTATATACCTCAACATGCAGTATCAGGTATAGTATATACCTCAACATGCAGTATTAGGTATAGTATATACCTCAACATGCAGTATCAGGTATAGTATATACCTCCACATGCAGTATCAGGTATAGTATATACCTCCACATGCAGAAGCTGCTTTGGTCTATTAATGTTCCTTTATGTGTGCTAAGACAAGTTGGAACATCACAACCTGTAGGAGGTCAAGATTAGTGTAGATAATGATATTCATATCCGTGTGGTTGTCCTATTGTAAACTATACACATGTACCAGAAATAACCTACACAGCATGTGTCCCAGCAGTGACCCCTACCTGGGAGTACTACCCTCATTCTACACAGCATGTGTCCCAGCAGTGACCCTTACCTGGGAGTACTACCCTCATTCCAACTGTGGGACTGACAAGTCTATAGGTTGCTCACACCCCCTCCAGGGAACTGTTCCACCTACTGTCCCACCTACTGCCCCACCTACTGTCACCACCCCAAATTCTCCAGCTTCCATCCCCAAACATTCCAGCTGCAATGCAAATTGCTACAAAGAAGGCCCTACTTGAGTGTCAAAGTCAGCCTTGAATGGTGCAAAATGGCCTAAAATAACGCAAATTTTCATGCACCCAGACCCCTACATATAACCCCTACATACCGCATCCATCACTGCACTGCATCTTTTTACAGATAACTAGGGTACCACGTACATCCATATTGATGTCCCCTCATCTGTTTGCTACTGGCCCATGATCATTATCCTGAAGAAAGCCTGCTGCATAGATACAATACACGCATTAAGATTTGCTACAATCATGTCTCGCCAGGATGGCAAGCACCGTAATACTGAAGCTCCTCCCTCCCCAAAACTTTTCATTGTAGATAGAACCCTAATATAGTATTGTGTATATTGAGGTGCTCTTTGTTTCAACGTGATCCATTAGCGGTGGTTTCTGGTGTGTCATTGAGCATCTTTCAGATGACATTGGGAATCTGACATATCAACAGAATGGGAGGAGATGGTGACATTGGTGATGCTGGTCCTATGTGCGTATACCGTGATATGCACTTTAATTATCGTGTGGTTTTGTATTCACGATATTCGTGGACTGCAAGCCCTCATGCAGCAAACGTCTATGCTCTTGTGCAATGGCAAAGCATGGCTGTGCAAGATGTAAATAATGTGAAAATCACTAAAAGCCAGGATCACGATAGTTTTAACCCTCAAAAATTAAAGTGCTTATGGTACGTACGTACGTGAGATGGCACAAATTGAATGTTTACTTTTCTGAGGTTGAAGAAAGAAAAGGTTTTGTTGTGTGTCCAAATTCTTTCTGATTATCTTACTTTCTATTTCTTTGGCCCGTAATATGTTAAAATTTCCCAAAATCCCAGGCCTAGGGAAAAGTGCTGTAATCAGGTATTGTTTCCTTGTATGTACATTCATCACAAATTTTTGCCGTTTGCTTTGGACAGAACAGCAGTTTTTGCCCATAACTGTCATTGCGTTAATCATAACCTGTTCCTCGGGTGATTTTCAAATGGTTCCCTACTTTTTCCTTCTTTGATCACCTGCGGCTAAGGCAAAGTTTGTCTAAAACAGCTATTTTCAATGTTGTTTTCTTCCTTTGCCAGTGCCAAATAGTTTGATGCAGCTCTTCATGTGCAGTACAGCATGTACCGTACATTACAAAGTTTTGTGACTGTGGATTTTGTGGATATTGTGAATAGGAAGAGCTCACGATATTTGTTTTGCAAAAAATTTTCGTCTTATACGGTACTTTTCACAAAAACTGGACGATGTACGGCGGTCAACCTGTCTATGTACAGTGACCAACCGGGCTTTGACCACTGTATGTACAGCATACGTACGGGTGCTGTTTGTTCCTATGTGGCTAAAAATAGTAACAAACACTAGCACGTTGAACGAATTAGGCTACACAATGAGCTTGAGAACAGTGTTAAAATGTAGCGATGTTTTATCTTTGGACAGATGACGCATGTCACAAATTGTCAACTATTAATCACAATTGTACAACGTTTCACCCACTTGGGCTTCTTCAGGTACACAAACTAAAAAACTGGTTGACTAGTGAGTGTTAAAAGCGTCCACATGTTTCAAAACCACTTTTGTCTTCTTTCTACCTGCTACTCCCTCCTTTCATGTTGTTTTACTGAAATGTTGCAACTCATGCAAGATTTCGACACAACCTGTTATTCTCTAGCTGGCATTTCTGCAATTAGCTCGTAGCTCTTGCCTCGCCTTTTCGTCTGTCAATGAAATTCGATACTTTACATTCCTAAAATAAGCCATTTATAAGATCTGTTTCCAACGAAGCGATGTCATGCACATGTTATGACCTGATTTGTATTGCCTATCATCTCATGTATGTCTGGGGAGTGTATACTGTACGTCCGTTGATCTGCAGCCCGTCTGACCACCGTACGTTGTCCAGTTTTTATGAAAAGTGCTGATCTCATGATACTGTTATACTGCCCTTCTCTCTGCCCCTGTCCCGACAAGAAATCTTTGTTGGCAAGTGACCAAACAACACTTAAACAACGCTCACTGCATAACAACCCTGCGAGTTTCCCACTTGTTAATTGCAACCCAGAGTAAGAAGTCCATATTTATCGACTCAAAAATAAGCAGCTAGCATCTCCTTCCATCCAGCCTTGTAGTTGAAACTGCTTCCCTCACACTCGTACAAGATGTCATGCAGCAGCCAATTAGTCCACTCAAACAGTGTGAACAAACTTGCGATGATGTAATAAGGCTTGGGTATTGCACAACAAAGAGCTGCCGTTGTGGAATTATAGTTTGTGAAAACTCCTTCATGCACTCAATTTGTGAAATTGAGTACATGATCACAAAATCTTGCGACTTATGTAGTGTACATTCAACTCCTCCAAACATGTTGGTCCCTGTTCCAAGGTGCTGTTATAACTCTTACACCTTCAGGCTGTAATTCAACTTGCAGCTTCTGTTGACACTTGTCTTAGATTTTGACTTGATGAGGGTATGTTTTGTACAGGTTCACATAAGCACAGTGACTGCATGCATGCATGGTGGTCCACATGTGAACCATTTCCCCTTGTCTTGTGATACGTGTTTTAAGCTTCCACTCTGTTCTGTCTACTTTCTACAGGGTCCACTTGATAGCCCTCATATCCACAGACTGAGGGACCATCTCTACAAGAGATACAAGAGGTTCGAAGTTGGGGAAGGAGGGAAGAAAATGGAGTTTGTCCGACTTGCTGTCCTCAAAGGCGAACCAAATGTGTCAAAAGATGAGAAAGTGATTCATGACAAGCTAGCTTTTCTCCAAAAATTCAGAAATTGTGGAAAAGAAGAGAGACAGATTACAAGCTACATCGATGCCTTTGATCTACTTCACAAGTCAAATGATAGCATTCGTGTGGTCTACGGCCAACCTGGAATTGGGAAGACAACTCTCCTCACTCACGTGTGTCGAGCACTAGCCATGAAGGAAGCAGACAGTGAGTACGCACTAGTGCTCTACTTTCCACTGAGAAACAAGACAGTGTCTGGAGCCAAGACTCTCTCAGAACTGTTATCATACTGTACCTCAAATAACAAGAAGCTTGATCTCTCTCAAGTTGAACAATCCCTAGTTGACAGTGAGGAGAAGCAGACCCTGTTCATCTTTGACGGTGCTGATGAAGTTCGAGAACTGCTCTCCGTTCCAGACAGCAGTGTGATCCAGGAAATTCTAACAGGCAACACTCTTCCCCAAGCAGATGTAATTGTTAGCAGCCGTCCAGGCAGTCTGCCCTTTCTTCAGCGTCCCAGATCTTTCTTCTATGAAATTCACGGATTCGACCAAGCATCCATAGAGCGCTACGTAGAAGATTTCTTCAAAGGGACACCCGAGAAAGCAGAGAAGATGATGAAGGAGCTGCACTCCCGTCCTGATCTTCTAGGAGGTGCTCACATACCAATGAATCTATTTATCTACTGCTCAGTCTATGATTATAGTGGACTCCCTCCTACGATGACAGAATGCCACAAGAAATTTCTCTGTAATGTCGTGAAAAGAGAATATAAGAAGTGCGGAGTCCCCTGTCAAGTGGATCCGTCCCTGACTCGAATGTCACCTGAGGTAAAAGATCTATTCGAATCACTGGGTGCCCTAGCATACAAAGGTATGATGAAGAATCCGCCGGTCTTTGTGTTTACCGAAAGCGATATTCAAAGAGCGTTTCCCACTCTCCCACCAGAAGCGGTCGTTGAGGAGTCCACATTCAAAGGCCTGCTTGTGCAGCATTCCTGCACAGTTGCATATGGGGAGGAGAACACCTTCAACTTTTCCCACACCACTAACCACGAGTTTTTTGTGGCATGGCATATTTCCCATCTACCCAAGGCTGACCAATTGCAGTTTGTGAGGGAGCATTTCTCTAATCCTAAATTCGCTGTCGTTGTTCGATTCTACTCAGGTCTGACAGGTCTTTCCACACCTGGGGTAGCTTCTCTTCTCCGTCAGTCTGTCTCAGCTCGTTTCACTTCAATTGTCTCTTTTCCTGCAGCTTCCTTCTCTCTGCCTTCAGAGTGTTCCAATGATGATCCTAGCCTTCTGTATCTTTTCCACTCTCTTTATGAGTCTCAGAACTTGACATTAACTCAAAACATTGTACAGCATCTCAACCAGTCACTTGGGTTCTATCTCTTTCTAACATCTCACGACACACTTGCCATTTCGTATTGTCTAAGAAAATGTGCTCTTTTGAAGTACCTCTCATTTTCAAGTATTGGTAGCAGTGTAAAGCTCCCTCCCTCCTCTCTGCCTCATGTGGTTACAATTCTAAAAGCTAATTCTCATCTACTGTCTTTGGAGCTACCAGTGGAACACCTGTCCTTCACAGGTGAGTGTGTTTATTGTCTTTTATTATAATAATTAGACAGAGTTTAGTTGGACTGAGTGCACACTGTGCAGATTCCTACATCTCTCACATACAGTACATGACACAAGTTCCTTACGTTTATCCGCAATTAGACACAGAGATCATTTTACACGTTTCTGCAAAATTCGTTCTGGGTTTCTGCGGAAAACATCCCAAGTTTCTACGAAAATCTTCTGCGAATGCCTACCACGGAATTGTGTGTGTACAGTACAGTGCATAAAAAAGGAAACGGTAGCGGATAAGCAGCAGCGAGTTAACCGGTAAGCGGTAACCAATAAATGGTAGAAAATTTGCTGTTACTGTTTAGCGCTTAACCAGTGTTGTTTTGACATAAGCGATGACGTTGTATAAAACATGGACTCCCGCACTGACTCGCTAGTAATGTGTGCCGCAAGAAATGGTTCTGACACTATACATTAAGCAGCGTATTCTTCAGCTCTACAGCAAAGGCGAGATTTCATACGGAAAAATTGTGAAGCATCTGAGTATAGAAGGATTCAAAGTCGGCAAAAAGGCGGTTTGGGTGACTGCATGTAAAGAAGTATCAGCGCAATGGAACAATTCATCGCAAAGAGGGATCTGGAAGACCTTTGAAGCTCACATCAGATATTCTAAAGGCCGTGGAAGAGCGCACGCAAGAGGACGATGAAACAACAGCGTCTCAGATTAAACATATGTTGGACCAAAGGGATTCAGCGTTTCGAAGTCAACGATTATAAGAGTGCGGCATCGTTTAGGCTGGACCTTTCACAGAAACCGTTACTGTCAACACATATGGCCTAGAAACAAGGAACTAAGTTTACAGTGGGCTAGAGAACTCCTTAACTGTGACTTTGAGGACATAGTTTGGACAGACGAATCAATGATTCAGCTGGAAAACCACCGGTCCTACAGCTACAGGAAGGTTGGTGCTCCTCCCAAGCCTAAGCCGAGGGCCAAGCATCCATACAAGGTAATGGTCTGGGCAGGAATCTCAAAGAAAGGAGCCACCAGCATCTGCATTATTAATGGATCTGTAGATGCAGTTGGCTATCAGGAAATCTTGAGCACTCACCTGGTACCATTCCTGAACACAGTAATGCCCAGGGGACAGTTTCAACAAGATAATGCTCCTGCCCATACTGCCAAGAGTATGAAAACCTTTTTGCTGGAGAACCATGTAAGACTTTTTTGAACACCGGCAGAGAGTCCAGACATGAACCCAATTGAAAATGTGTGGCATGAGTTGAAGTATTTTATCAGGACCGTGGTCAAGCCCGTGAATAAAGAAGAGCTGTTTGCTGGGATTCAGCAGTTCTGGGCAACTATGACTCCAGAAAAATGCTCCAGATACATAAACCATTTAAGATCAGTACTGCCTAAAGTGATTGAAGTTGAAGGTGCTGCCACTAGTTACTAACCACTTTATATTTGTCATACTATTTCTTTTTCTTGTCATTGCACTCTTGCGAAGTATTTCCCAAATTGAATATTTTTACAACTATAATTATAATGGGCCAAAATTAATGATTATATGTACATGTGTAGATTATATACATCAATATAATTAATAATAATGATGACAGTATGTGAAAACTATATATAGTGCACTAAGTTAACAAAGTTATCAAAAATAATGAGTAAAAGGTAAAACAAAATTTAGTTAATTAAATAGTTTACAAAAGATTCGGGTTGGATGTCGCCAACTTCATTCGCAAATACTTGCAGCGATTACTTAGAGCAGTGTAAATGGCACTGCATGTTCTAACATACTCAATATCTGACAACTGAAATTTCTGTTTTACTAGATTGTCAATTAGTCTCACCTTGCTTTGATCTAGTATGCCTCGCTGCTAGCCATGTACACAATGGCCAGAAGGATTTGAAACTGCCATCTCTTGTTCTGTAAAGAGCACTTTAGCAAGCTCAGCTCCCAACTGTGTGCCATTTGTAATCTTTGGGTTTGACAGAACCCTATCTATGACGCTGTTCGTGCCTGTATGTGGCACATTTTCTATGTCCCGAAGGGGTCTCCTGACTGCTGTCGGTGTTGATGTAGTTTGTGGCACACGCTGGCCATGCTCTAGTTTGCTAGGTATCCACTCAATTAAGTTTTGCAAAAACATGCTGTTTGAAGGCAGCTAAATTGTCTTCCAGTCTGTTCAGCCGCTGACCGATGCTTGTAGTCGATGATGTTGGTTGATTTTGACACTCCTCTTGAAACAGAGCCCACTCTAGTTCTTGTCCTCTACTATCTTCCAGGGAGTTGAGTATTTCTGTCATAGATGAGATATTGTGAGAGTGATTGTATCTGGCTGGGGCTGGAGTGGGTACAAAGGTGGGGGCTGAGGCGGGTGTGATGGTGGGGGCTGGAGTGGGTGGAAAGGTAGGAGCTAGGTGGAAAGGTAGGAGCTGTAACAAATTTCACAAAATTGCACACTTAAAAATGGCTTAATACATGGACATACACTGTACGTGACCTCTGTTGACGTCACTTGACACGTGTCAGTTCCTGAAGTACAGCCTAGTGTTCATTGCCAAACAGGTGTTGGTGAGTGAGCGACCAAGAAGCCAACACTGCCATCACAGACATCATTGGTAACTCTGGCCACTCCAACATCTCGCCTGCCCTGTCTTCATCAGAAGAAGTGGTGTGGTGCATTAGTCTTGCATAGTTCAGACTGCAGCTATTTCTCTTCCTTTATTTAGCTATTTCTCCAGACCCTCCTTTATGTGGTGACTATGCCACTGAATAGCAAAGGCAAACTAGCTCTCTGCATGGGCTACGTGAGAGTAGAAGCACTACACTACATTCTTGACTGAAGACAGGGAACGGGAGAAGATAAATATTGAAGTGGGACTGTAGTCTTTTCAGGTTTAACCAAAACGCATAACTAAAAACGCATAATACTCGTATTTAGCTCAATTCACATAACTTCAGTACACATAACTTCCAATCCTACGGTACATGGTGACCGATAATTGATATTTTAATCTATTATATGCTATGTCCGATTTTATAGCAACATCAAAATGGCCGCCACTATGATGACTGTAATGATCCCCTATTTTCTTCCCAAATACTTTGTGAAACGCCCACAAGACATCATACATATATAATCTTGTCAACTCTTTCCTTCATTTGCTGTTTTCGGTAGTTGCCCATTGAACGTTTGCTATATACAACATACAAAAACAGTTTCAGCTGCAATGGGGAGATCTAGATGGTGGCTTTTAAATCTTAAAGTGGGTTTGAAATAATTGTATAGGATAGAATCTAAATTTTCACTGCGTATACTTTTGAAATTCTATTCCTTGGCTGTTATGTGCAGCATTTGGTGGTTTCCCAGCCAGGACAAGACAAGAAATAGCGAGACGTAACTTTAACGAACAAGCAATCAAAAGTGCAGAATACACAGTGAAAGTTTTAAATTAGCTTTACATTTAGAAATCACCCCTTAAATTTCTGCAGTTATGGACCACCATCTAGACCTTTTACAAAGAAATACCCCCAATGAAGAAGGCTTCTCTCAAGGCCAAAATCACATTTTGTCACGAAACGGTAGTTTATAGAAGTTTCAATGTAATTACGTAAGCCCATTAGTATCCTAGGTTTTTGAGGTAAGGGCTATCAGTCTTGGTCAAGAAAAATGCTATAGAGCTTATGCATTTACGCAACACTTTAGACATGACGTCACACTTCTGAGTGGCAAGAAGGCACACGCAAGGATAGAGAATATCCATTTTTTCAAGGATGATGCTGATTCCAATGCTACAAACCATTTATACATGTGTACTTTAGTTTAGAAAATATTTTAGGAATTCTCAAATTGATGTCATCACGTGACGTCATTGAGTGACGGTCGGTTGAGTTCACAGTGTACAAATACACAAGAATAGCAAAGATAAAGAGGAACAAATCATCCCTTTTGAAACCTGAGGTATTGGAGACAGTAGGACAGAATCGATAATGGCTTTGTTTCATTCTTTTAAGCTGGTCATATTACGCGGAACTGCATACAGCCCAAGACGGTCAAATTCAGCAATAGTGTACAATCGTGAGTCATCTGCACTATGTCTATTGCTGAGAGGTGAAAATGTGACCATAGTCTCTAGAACGACTCAAAATGCACTTTCTAATACTCTTACAGGTCCCAAAACCGATCGCGCTGGTACCTCTTCCTAAGGCTCAGTCACTCTTTGACGTCACATTGCATCATCCAACATGGCGGATTTTAATTTACGGCTTTAACTGTAAATATCTCATAAACTAAGCAGCACATGCAGAAAACAGTAGCAATTTTGGAATCAGTATACAACAGTCTATTCATTGAACTTAATGTATATGTTGCCTGGAGTATCCCTTTAGCGTTCACAGAGGTCCTTTCACCATATACACTCTATACTATGTAACCGTAGTATAGAGTGTCTATGCTTTCACATCATGGCCCACTCACTGGTACACACCCCTTTACAAACCTTTGGATCCACCCTGTCTATGATTAAGTACAAGAATAAGTCACTGGTGCTTCATTTTCTTAACTTCAATGGTCAATATGTATTATCTACATGTAGAGCATTACACACCATCCTAAATTGTGACAATATGCATATTATTAAACATGAGTTGTAGAGGCTGTGGCCTTCCCCCCCCCCCCCCCACACACACACACTTGGCAAACCATTCCTCCTCCTATGTATAGAGACCACTGTAAGCTGGTACATTGTCCACTTCAGTGATACTGAAGCACCTCAGAGTCTGTATTTTGGGTGAAAACGAATTTGCGCTATAATGTATGGCATCATGTTTTTCCTTGCCAAGCAACTACTATACTCCATAATACAGTAAAACCTGTCTTAAAGACCACTTGCATATAAAGACCACCTGTCTATAGAGACCACTGTAGGCTGGTTCATTGTCCACTTCAGTTGTACTAAAGCACCTCTGTACAACGACAGGACCTCTACAGAGATCACAATTACTTGGTCCGTTGAATGGTCGTTATAGACAGGTTTCACTGTATATACCCTAAGCTTGTTCCAAGTGGTTTTGGAGGATGCTTTTGATAGAGCATTTTTACACAGTCCTGTGTCAATCCAACATCCCTTTACCATCTTTAAACCATTATTATCCACCCTTACCCTTGTATGGTTTTTATACATACACCCTTACATGCTATCCCTCATGTAGTATTCACATGTGCTGCACCTTCAGATGCTACTGCTCTAATCAGTGGGACGGCAGTGAAGAAGTTGGACCTTGGTGTGAGGGAAACAACACTGTCAGCATTGTCAGCCATTTTCCACAGCAGGACCATCAAGGAATTGAGACTGAACATATCCTCTCTTTCTAAAGTAAGAAATGATGTTTTGTGAGACTTTATATGATTTGGTTGTTTAATGATGTCTTCAATTCCCAGGACTGTGACAGTGGGGAGGAAAAACAAGATCTATCTCATTCGGTATCAGAGAATACCACACTCAGGAAACTATTCGTAGATGGTTCATCAGACTACATGACAGCAGTGCTACATAGTGTTGCTGCTAGTGCTACCATTGAAGACCTTGAAATGCGGGGTAAGTTAGCTGAAAGGGCATGTTTGGTTACCATGGCTACAGTATTATTGTATTGTTTGCCATAAATTGGTAACATGTTCACTTCCTCACTTGTAGGTCATCTCCCTCCTGATGGTGGAGAGCATGATGTAGCAAAAGCACTGGCCAAGTGTGTTGTCAACCCTAAGTTGAGGAGAGTTGTAATGTGGTCCCTCCCACCTCTTCCTGTGATGAAGGGCCTTACTACAAGAGAAGTACCACTAGAAGAACTTGTGATCTGCCCACATTGGGTATGTTGACTACAACATGCAGGTGGTGCGTGGGTGGTTTGTGTTTGCATGGATGCTTACAGGCATGTAAGTTAGTGCAGCAGTCATCATGATCCTTATAGACTGTACAGGGTTCTATCTAGGATGAAGTGTTGGGGGAAACTTCAGTATTACAGTGCATGCCTGCCATACGAGACATGATCGTGTTTTTGATGGCATTGTATGTATGTATTGTATCTAGGGCTGTGCGGTGTCAGAAATTATTAGTTTCGGTATATTCCCCACATTCTATCACGGTATTACTATGATCACGGTATACTGAGTGTTGAAACTGTAGACAACATCCAAATGAATCCTTGTCACACAGGTTAAGATCATTCACAAACAACAGTCGTGTACGCTGCATAATACGCTCCTTGTACACTCATGATCTTGACTGCCATAAGTAACAGTTTCAACAGATTTTGAGTGCATCACTTCAGATAAAATGTTATGTCCTAAAGTTATCTTAGCTAATGTGAATGTACTTGCGAAAAGGGACCACTTTGTGGTAAAACAAACATTTGAGAACAGCGCTAACATAACAAATTATCGAAAGTTTTTTTGCACATATCTTTTTTAGGCAATTTTTGAACGTTCTGTAAAGTTTCAGTGCGATACAATAAAATTTAAGTGAGTTATAGCACTTTTTATCTTGATCGCTTCCGTACAATCCGCTATTTTCTCCGCATATCTAAACTTGCAGTCAATGACATTATCACTGCCTGTATAAAAACACAATGGAAAATTAAGACCTGCACGAGACGAATGCCGTATACTAACAGTATACATACTAACGGAAATAGAACCATAAACTCTCGTAGCTCAAAAGTAAAGTATACGCAATAGTGGAATAAATTCAGACGTAACTCCAGAACGGAACTTGCGACTTTAGCGTGAGTGGATTCACTTTGTAGTGTGTTCGAAACACTATTGAATCATGCAAAAAATGAAAATCGGCAAGACCCACGAAGTGGTCCCTTTTTGCAAGTACAGTCACATTAGTCTAATGTTACCATGGTTATTCCCATCTGTTATACACTGTATACCATAAGATTCAATGTGATATAAATTGGAGTAGTGTGTTGTAAATTGGAGTAGTGTGTTATGGGTTAAAACGATGTGATAAATGTGACCTTAGGAGGACAGTACTTACAGCCATAGCTAAGTGACAAACAATAATCAAGCGACCAACTGGCAGTATAGCTTCTACCTGAAGAGCAAGGACAATGGACCATGCATGCAGCCCCTCATTGTATGAATGACATTGCTTTGAAATTCTTTGTACATGTTTTCAATCGTCTTTTTATTTAAATACTCTAGTCCAACTTCACACACCTGACTGAAGGTGGTCTTTCACACTACAAAGCTCGGCAAAATCAGTATTGTTGAGTAAAAAGCGTGCACATTGATGTTTCACGCAGACCCTTGTCAGACAACCTTGGTGAGAATGCTGTTATTATATCAGGCAAGTAAAGTGTTAGGTATGATTGACAGGCTTTGCAAAACCAAAAGTTTCCATCACGTAACGATATCCGCTAAAATTGACGCTGCCAAATGGCAGATTTTACAGTTGTACAGAGCCAAACTAAGCTGAGCGAATTGGGAAATAGATCGAACGAAACTGCTTCTCTTCGCCCGGCTTCAATGTCTCGCCAGTGGCCTTTTCCAACTTCTTTTCGATCGATTGTTTAGGCAACAAGTCGCTCTGGTCTCATAGGGTGCCTACTCTGTATTCGGTGGTCCTAACTCTAGGGACGACACACGCGATCAGTAGTTTACTGGTAGATTCTAGGAAAAAGCTACGTTTATCCATCTCTGGGATCTGAAGTACAGTAGCCAACTGTTTACCCGGTATACGCACCTCCTGCGCCAATCCGTGGGAAAACATTAGCTAAGTCAGTTAAACCATGGCTCTTCGTGGTGTCGCGTCATTTAGCGTCATTTATCACATGAGCGAAGCAAGTGTGATAAATGACGGACACCACGAAGAGCCATGGATTAACTAATACATATTATACGCTTACTCCTTCCAATACTGGTCCAATCTTAGAGAATACAACGGTATCACACGGTATTGCAGTACAGAAAATAGTTGGCCGGTATTAGAATTTTACCCTAATAATCTTGAGGTATTACTATTTATTTGGTATATTGCACAGCACTGATTGTATCTATGCAGCAGGGTTTCTTTCAGGATGATGATCAAGGGGTTGGGGCAATAACAAACCATGGTATTGGGAAGGGGCTATATATATATGCTCTCCTGGGGAAATTTGAGGTTTAAGGTTAGATAAGGTGACATCTGAGGCCATTTTGGACCGTTCAAAGTTGATTTTGACACTCAAGCAGGGCCTTCTCTATAGTAATTTGCACTACAGTTGGAATTTTTGGGGGTGGAAGCTCCCCCACGCCCTCCACGGGATAGAACCCTGCTGTATGAATGACTCCTTCTCATGTGCATGAAGTGGTTAGTTTTGAGTCTACTTTCATGCGTTTCCCAAATAGCTTCAGACATGCATAATTATAACCAGGTCCTGTGTACCCTACTGTCTGAAATTGTTGCAGGATGTGAATTTCGTGAATCGCTTGAAAGTCAACAAATGCATGTAGGTTATTAGTCTAGGAAGCCAGGCTGAAAAACATGGTGTCATACCATTCACACATCTAGGTGAAGATCTTGAATAACGTGTGCAGCATGCAATCGACAAGGCTTGGTGCTATTTTGAAGGCTGATTCTGAAGTCTATAGGCTTGAATCATGTCCACCAGCTTCTTTGATCTACTCCTGAGCAGCTCAAATAAATGTATCTGAGCTACATGGTTGGACAGTGCACCCTGCATGGTTTCCGCATAAGCTGACTTGAAAGACCTTAGACATCTTGACTAAGGACAATCGGGTGTCCAAGTTTATACAACAAAATACTGGTCTGATAACAAGGATCTATTATTTCTGAAGCGTCCGATATGTAACAGCTGCCATTTTTCAGCTGTTCAGGAAAATTCGTGGTTGGAATTTCACGAATCCAAAGCCATTTGTGCAAACATAGGACAGTACGGTAATTCCACTATCAACTTGTCAATGAATGTACTATCCATAGTGTCTTGTATTGATCTCTGCACATATGAAGTATGAGTAGTGTTTGGCTAGCACACCATGTACCTCCACAGGGCATTTATATCAGCCCACAGCTGCTTGGGATTTGGGGCGTGCACGTACCAAATTTATAAACAACGTCACCCCTAACAGTAAACCAATATTATTATCAAACATACACAGTAGGATAGTATAATAATAGATGTAAATGAGCTACTGAAGTGAATCAACAGTCAATCTTGGCCTCTGAAGTGACCAGGGGCACATCTTCATCAGAGTATCTGATAGTCCTTCCCGATCCCCTTGAACCCCTCAGACACATGATGGCTGATTTGAGTAGACAGAATGATAGGCAGCAGCGTATCCAGCCCATACATTGAGAATAGGAGATGTCTCTCTTCTCGTCTAGGAGACCGGCCAGTCTACTGTACGTGGTGGTTGCGAGCTTGCCAATCCCACCAGAAGCAGATAGAACTATGGGAGTGAATGATCCATGTTCCACTTCCAACACTCTTTGTTCGTAAGCTCTCTTTTTCTCCTTTTCGTGTCTTCTGAAAGTGGCTTCCAGAGAGGTTTTCAAATTTGAGGGTGCAAAGGGGTTGAACACCCTTATGTCAAAGAATGCACTCTCAAACGAACCTCCCCAGAAACCTCGAGCTTTGATGTCAAGTTGGGCATTTTCGTCAGTGATTGATGACCTGTAGTGAAAGGCCTCTCCTGAGAGGGGTTGGAGGTGTGGTTCAATTTTGACATCATGACACACCTCTTGCATCAGTTCTGCAGTAAATCTCGGATGGCATTGTGCCTGAGGGTAGGGTAGCCCCCATAGGAGCAGGTAAAGGCATGTTCAACAGAAAAGATCTTCCTGCAACGACAATGGGTGGGGAGATGCTTGGGATGCCAGCCATACCTGAAACAAAGCGCATCCCGAAACGCTCCTTTGTGGAGAGCAAACCCTTGTGAGGCCAGAGGGATGGCATTCAACCACTGCGAAGCACCCTTTTCTTGATTCAATTCCATAGCACGCTGAAGTTGAGGAGCCAGGTCTTCTTTCAGAGTGTCTGCTTGGTCATTTTGTTTCTGTCGTTTCTTCTTTTTAAGAGTCTGCTTGATTTGATTTTGCTGGGAGGACACTGTGTTGGGACATTGTTTGCTTTGCTGTAAGATCAGCAGTGAAAGTGGAGCAGTGATTTCTTTTGAGGCCAAGTAGAAATCATTGGATTCCTTGACCAGGTTGATGATCCCTAATCCTCCAAGTCGTGTGGGAAAGGAAAACAGCTCTCGTTCGGAGTCACTAAAGGCGTCCCGCCCCATGATTGCAGGCTATAGATGGTATCGAATTGCATCCTCCAAAGGAGTGAACAAATCACTAATATCTGGGATGGTTCTTGCGATGTATGTCCACTTGTGGATCAAACTGTGGCTGAGGGCTGCATAAGCTGCATGGGGTTGACTCTTCGCAATCTCAGTTAGCATGATGATTTAGTCAACCCAAGACTTCACTTTGTCAGATACATACGATTCCACAAACGTGGAAGAACCTAGAGCTGCTCCCAAATGTCGCTGACCTTGGGTGGTAATTTGAACATTTGATCCTTCGAAAATTCCCTTAGCTTCTGTAAAGGATTCGTCTTTGACTATCAACCATGATTTTTGGGCATTGACGTAGTAACCATAGCCAGGACCGATGTCGTTCAGGAGATTCCACCATTCTCTGATTTTTTTTTGATTTTGCCGTTTGCCGTGGCATCGTCTGCGAACCAAACTTGTGTGATGAGAGCTTGCTCATCTAGACGGAATATCAGAGGCATCATAGCAAGAGCATACATACACATGGCTAGGGGATCATCCTGTACTGTTCCTTCCGACGAATGAATGACTTCCCCATCTACAAAAAGCTCTGCTGCAGGGGGAGCGATAAGTGTTTACTATTGCAGGTGCAACAGAGGGGCAGAGACGATTGATGTTGAGCAGAGCAGCATTTCGGTTCAATTGATTGAATGCATTTGATGCATCAATCAATAGCACAGCGTCATTATCCGAATCAGAGAACAGTGAGTTCATTGTGTGTATCGCGGCTTCACAACCCGCCTGTTGACCTGTACAAACCTGAAGACCTCCAGTGATGTTCATGACATCATCCTTAGTTACTCTGACTATGGCCTTGTTGATGATTCGTCTCAAAACTTCACCAATTCCAATTGGGCGAACACCTGGATTTTTGTCAAGTGCGATGAGCCTACAAGCCGTGAAGGCAGAAAGTGCGGAAGGATCAAGATATTCCGTACATAGCCGGCGGGCCATTGATGATATTGCTTCACATAGGTCTTGGGAGTGTTTCTTGAAAGAAGATAGAAGACGTTTCCAAGCAGCAGCATCCAGACCTGATGGACCCGCGGCACCGTTGACCTTCAGAGCGATCACTTGGATGAGGGGAGCATTGATTTGATCAAAAAGGACGGGATGGGGAAGTGGTGGTGGAGGGATATCCACTATAACCTCAGGGGCTACCGGTTGAGCTTTCGGGTGCTTTTCAATCAGAATGTCCCTGACAGAAGTTGAATTTCCATTAGAGTTGATCACCGAGTCCAATTTCAAACTTTGACCTCCACTCATATTATTCAATAACTTCGTTGCAGCGTTTATTCTCCCTTCGAACATAAGTTTGGCAAACGTCCTGGAGAGTTTTGCATCATTGTCTGTTTGTTTTCTGCACTGCATATGCTGTTGTATAGTATGACATTCATTCAGTAGTAGGTCTATCTGGCCATCCTTCCAAAGCTTCATACGTCTTTCAAGGTTGATTATATGTTCCTTGGATTTCGATTTTGCATGTGGCTTTTGTAGTAGCAGGGCTGGTAGAAGCATTGCACATTTAATGGCAATTGACTCCAGGGCTGTTCGATCTGCGTACATCCTGATTAGACGTTCTAATTCATCTACGAAGGAATTTCCAACTCTTCCAGTTGGTATGTTAAAAACGTTCCTTCTCCAATGGACTACCTCAGAGTATGCAGCTTCGATAGATGTGATGAATGCTGGACCATCAATGTCTCCCCATTTGAAGTTTGCAGGCAAGGATTCATTGAATTCAGGGAGGCTGGGGGGTATTGGATCTTTAGAGTGATGTAAAACTGAAGATGATATAGTAACATTGGTTGGATTGACAGATGAGACTGGTGCTTCAACAGAATGAGATAAAACTGATAAATCAACTGAAACAGATGATGATGAAGCTTCAACAGAAGTGGATAAAACAGGTGAATAAACTGAAGTAGTAGAGACTGGCGCTTCAACAGAAGCAGAGCCCCTAACAGTAAACAACGTCACCACAAGTTGTAATCTACGTCACACAAATGAGGACGTCACTAAAGGTGCCCCATGTAAGCAGATACCGATATTAATGATGTCACAGCCCCGCATCACGATACGTCATCAAAAATGGCCGTTTTTTAATAGGCAAATAGAAATCAGCTTTTCCGGAGGAGAAAATGCCCTACAACTTTCCTGTTTGTTTCACTATTCGATTTAATGTAGTCTTGGCTATAGGATTTTGCTTGTTGAACAATGCTATAAGAAGGTAAGCGAAAAATAATACCGTATTTGTTTCCATTTTTTGCCGATTTGGGCACCAAGAAAGTGTTTTTTTTTCCAAATAAATGGTTTTAACAAGGTTATAGTAGTGAACAACAAGCAAATTCATATAGTTCAGATATTTTGCTAGCGATTGAAGTAAATTTCGTGAAGCTACAGTGTCATCTTCTCCTCCGGAAATGGCAATTTCTGTCTTTCACAGAAAGTTTATGGCTCCTTTGTTGTTGCCTTAAACTTCTCTGTGTCGTACTTTTTCTTCTTCGGGTGTTCCTACAAATAACATTTGTTTAATTTTATAAAGTGTAATGTATAAGTTTATCCGTATTGGAGGCATAATATGCTATGAAATTTGGTCAAGTTTCGTGACGGCCATTTTACCGTTATATCCGAGGGCTGAAATAAATACCCTGTGTCAGAAAGAACAGAATTAAGGCTCCATGCACTCACTTGTCAGCTTTCCTCATACACAGGGCATTTATAACTGACCGTGGGATATATGTCAAAATGGCCGTCACTAGAAAGCTCCTCAAATACTTAATGGGTGTAAGCTTAGTTTATTTACCAGATTGAAGTAGCGCATATGTAGTATTTTCAAGAGCAAACATGACTTCTTCAATTGTTACTTGCACACACAAGCATATGTGCAGTCCTGATTGGTGGGAGAGGTGTGATTTTCTGGACTGTCTATAGCATAAGAAGGTAGCTATCTCCTGTAAATGTGTACATGTCCAGCAACCTTTGATTAGAGGTGTTAAGTATCATGCTTTTGTTTATACTGTTATTGACATGCAGAGGGGGGGTGGAGAGGACTTAAAGGAGGTGGAGACGACTGCTGCCGAGATCAGAGTAGTTAGAAAACTAGTCCTACATTATGGTCCAACAAACTTAAAGATAGCAGTGCTACATGGTGTAGCTGCTAGTGCTACCATTGAAGACCTTGAAGTGGAGGGTAAGTTAGCTGAAAGGGCATGTTTAGTTACCATGGCTACAGCATTATTGTATTGTTTGCCATAAATTGGTAATATGTTCACTTCCTCACTTGTAGGTGGAGAGCATGATGTAGCAGAAGCACTGGCCAAGTGTGCTGTCAACACTAAGTTGAGGAGAGTTGTAATGGAGGGCCTCCCACCTCTTCCTGTGACTAAGGCACTTACTACAAGAGAAGTACCACTAGAAGAACTTGTGATCAGGCACCCACGTTGGGTATGTTGACTACAACATGCACCAGCTGATGTGTGGGTGGTTTGTGTGTCAATGTATGAGGGTTATATCAGTGAGTGCAGCATTTGTTATGAGCCTGACTGTTTGAGTGGCCCCTTCTCCTGTCAAGAGGTAGTGTCCAGTCAAATTCCAGCCCCAAATACGTAGCTGCTGACATGCATAACCTGTAGTTCCACTTTCAACTTGAATTGTACTTTCCATACTTGTACTGATCTCTGCACATGTGAAGTACAGTAGTGAGTGAAAGTAACTAACCCTTAGAATGCGTTCAGTGCACCAATACTTCATTAGACTTGTACATGAGTAAAAACACTCGTACGAGTAGTGAGCTCGGGTGCAGAATGCTCACCTGTTTTGTACTGATCATGATACACATTGGTTAAAGTTGTCATTGGTGTTCAGGCACATCCGGGCAAATTCCACTTGTTTTACCTTGTTGGCCTCAGAAATCATTGGAACTGGTCTTGTTCTAACAGCCAACCACTCCAAGTTGTATTGTATCGTCGATGGTTGCAGATGACAAATTCGCACCAAATTTCTGGCTATCAGTCTTTAAATTGTATCGCCATAAAGACATATAGCTCGTTATCCTTAGCCACCAAATGATTCATAAATACTACCATTTTGCTAGTTCTCTCTGATGGCCTTCCAGTACAATGCAGGCTTCCCAAAGAGCTAGCTGTCTTTCCCCATATTAAGATTGTCTTGCACACAGCCACTGAATAAACGGGTCTCCCTTCATTGGCTAATGTGGACACTATCGATGAGACCCATCAGTCTTTGTATCTCCAAAGAAGACAGCTCAACATCCTCAGCCGGCAAAAGATCCATAAATGCTGCCATTTCACAATAGTTATTGCTGATGGCCTTCCAGTGCGATAGAGCTGTTCCCATCTGAAGGTCCACTTGCACACGGTCACTATAGAAACAGATCTCTCTTAATTGGTTTATGTGGACACTATCGATGAGACACTCGACCCTTTTGGCTACAAGGGGACAATCCTTTCATAAAAGTATGGAAACAGGTGCTTGGAGGACATTGAAGATGAAGACATTACTTGATTTGGAAATATCATGCACTTTGAATCCAGCTATTGCCTATCCGCCATTTTTCTTAGAAAGCGCAATAATTGTAACCAAATCATTACTGCATTCTGTCACTCACACGACAGGGGCGTAGCCAGAAGAAAAATAAGGGGGGTTTCTAAAAGTCATGATCATGGGCACATGGTGTACAAAATAGTGGTATCATGGACACATTGTATAGCCTTTACTTGCTGTAGCATGCGGTATCAACACTGTGGCCACATGTATGCAAGGGAACACCACATGTAAATTTGTAATGGTGGTTTGAAAACTAGTGTGTCAGACAAGCTAGACACGACTGAAAAGAGCACGAAGCATGTATGAATGTGGTAGAACAGCATTATAGTTTAAAAAAAAAAAAAAAAGGAGAACATCATTACAGTGCTCTCAGTAGAACCACATGTGCAGGTTAGCCTAGTGCAGGTGCATGCTAGGTGACAAGTGGAGAAAGTGTTCGGGATTAATTGTATGATTGATTAGCATACTCAGTCTGGTGGCTTCAGAGGAGGGGGGTTTCCTGGCAACCAGGAAACAATGGAGCTACGCCCCTGCACGAGGCTCACATGTAACGTATGCATACACACACATGACACACATTCGGAGGGTAAGCTACTTCTAACCACCACTGTGTGAGTAGTGTTTGGCTAGCACACCATGTACCTCAGAAAGTACAGGAGACTCAATGCACTCACTTGTCAGCTTTTCTCATAATAACAATGGTACTTGTCATTAGCTGGGCAATCTCCGACTGTCTTACTACTCACCGATAACTGGCAACATCCATGGCTGCATGTGTGTGTGTTGGAGCATTGAGGGAGGGACAAACTTGTATGTGTAGATATTATACATGTAATACTTTAATTCACAGTACATGTTGTTTCATTGTATGCCAGCCATAATATACCAATATGTTAGTACACTCACACTCCTCTATTACGGACACCTTGGGACCAGATCCTGTCCATAAGTCAGAAAAGTCCATATTATTGGGTATTGTGTAATAATTTGAGAGTCCCTAAGACAGGTTGGTCCGTAATAGAGGCGTTTGAGTGTATTAGCTTTAATCGACCATATATGCTGTTGTTACCATGACAACATGTGCACAGTTGAAAATAGTTCCACTTCATGCATGTTTCAATATCATGCATGGATCATTCATGTTTATATACTTTGGAATTGGAGCAGTTTATGTTATATATCTACATGTATAGGTATTAGTTATATCCTGTCCAGGTGTGCTGCAGCACAGCTGGACAGGATGTAACTTATTTGTATCCTGACAACCATTCACTGTATACTGTTAGTGTGTACAGCCTCGTCTAGAGTTGATCAGTTCTAGCCACTTACACTACCAATTGAACCTAATTGTGACCTGTGCTACATCACAAATGTCAGCACACTTTCCTTTGATCCACCCATAATTCGTCCCGGCACCAGGATACAAGTCTTGCTGGAAACAGATTTTATATTTACAACACCAACAATTAATTCACTAGTATTGTGCAGTGTTTGTGATTGTGTATTTGATGTATGTTCATGGGACAGTGCTAGTTGAGTGCTGGTTGACTGCTGACCATCTGTTGGTTAACTGTGTACCACCCACTGATCTGGGAGTCGGATGTAGTCCAGTGTGTATTGTGAAAGGTGTACAGACTGAGTGTATGTGTGTACACTGCAGTATAGCATATGCTACATGAACAGTATTGTAGGGCAGTTTATTACACACAGCCAATGTGTGGTGTAGTTCATCTCATCCTGTCCAAGGCCTCCCATTCAGTATGTACTGTAGATGTATAGAGAGTGTGAACTTTGAAGTGAGTTGTTTGTTATTGCAATGTGTTTGTTTCCTGTTGTTGACAGTGGAGGGGCACAGTGTTTTCAGAAGATCAGAAGATCAGAAGATCAGATCAGATGGAGAGAAGTGCTGCCAAGATCAGAGTAATGAAGGTTGTCTTTGATGTTGAGTACGACACAGCAATGTGTGATGCTCTGTTAAGTGGACTAGGAGAGAACAAGTGCTTACAAGAAGTGACCCTCAGTCGTGTACCAGAAGAGAAGAAGCAGTTTGTACAGTCCAAACTGTCATCAGTGAAAACATTGACTGTTTACTGATGTCAACATGCAGTTACTGCACTAAACATGTGACTACAAACTACCAGTTATAGCTCTGTGTGTTGGTGTGTGCCCTATACGAATGTGTACATGTGTTGTTAATTGATATGCAAGTGGTGTGTAATGTCACTTCTGGACAACTAGTGTTAATTGCTTTCATTTGGAAATGAAATAAATCTTATTGCTGAATTGTGGTACTAATATTATGTATCATGTACGTATATTATATAGGATGCAGGTATATATATATACATAATACTTGATATAATAATTATATATCGCAGGTGTCCGAAAACTGGGAGGATTGTTTACGGTAATTATAAAGCAGAATTGTTTACATAACAATTACTTTGTTTATATATATATACATTAGAAGGAATTTCACGCA
>CAUJGJ010000431.1:1137200-1144700 GCA_963170055.1 Halisarca cf. caerulea
GGTCAACTAGCAACACAAAACACGAAGAACAAATCTGCGCCGCACTATCGAAAGAACATATCTATAGCCAGACCATAGATACTCGAAATACCGCCAGACAAGGTTGGTTTGGGCAACCCTTCCTCGATCTATGGTTTGAGTACGTACTGGTGGCTGGTGCTATACTGCCGTCCCCTTACTGTCCCTAACACTGCATGATAAAGTTAAAATGGCCTCCGATCGTATACTACAGCTATCGTGAACCTCTTTTTAACGGACACAGACTCGAATTGAAGATGGCCACCACGTAGTGGGATTTTTACCTAATATGGTTTGGTCCAGCCCTTGTCGCTCCAGCGCTGGGTTAATATGGCTGAGAAGCTTCCATCACCTCCTCTCACAGGAATCGCTTCTAAAGTCGTCGGTGAATCCCCCGGTTAGTTGTCTTGTTGTAATTCTGTATGATCGACCGTAGATAATTGTGTGTTAATGCGTAGACTACTAATCTTGTCCGTCTCAAAGCTAACTGCTCTTAAATTGGCAGGAGCATTGCGCTCAGTAGCAAAAGGCTTTCTCTTTGAGACTTTACTCCCCGAGCTTCCGCGCACTCTCAATGTCCGGGCAAAGACAACCCACAAAATACTAGTTGTGAATAAAGTTCAGAGCCTCACCGAAAGGAAACCTAGTATTGAAGTTGAATTGGGATTGGAAATGTGGGTGAAATGATTGCGTGTTGTGAGCTAGTCTCATGTAGCTAGACCCAAACTCCTTTGATCCTGTATGAAGGAGAGGTGAGCAGGGACATCTTAAGGGGATCAGGCAAGGGGCCAATTGCAAGTTTCAGGTCTGACTACGTGAGACTGGCTGTGAGCCAACCAACTCATTTCAGTAATAAATATTGTCTCTTGAGCTGTGATATACCTTCTGCAATGATCTGCTGCTTGTTCAGACTGTGATAGCTCAGTGGACGATTTGTCTCTTAGCCACCATATGCTGGTGCAGCCTTCATAGTTTGTCCTAAGCTGCAATCAGGTTTTAGTTTCCTACAGCGGTGTGTGCATATTGTGCTGAACTGTCTGAATTGAGATCGATAGATTGATGAGTAATTCCGGCCAATATACGTATCAGCTGCTGACACTGAAGAAAGTTGGGACACCTTTGTTTGTACATGAGAGCTTTGAGTTCAAGGATCAAGAATCTCTGATACCAATAATTGTTATACCTTGCACTTTGCTCTTCAGTGGAAATGAGGCAGTAACTGTTTGGATGCAGACCTCACAACCCTGCATGTTACAATGCTGTCAGCATACAGATGCAGAGTGAGCTAGTGCTGCGGGTAGATAATTTGGATGAGCACTGTTTTAAGTATGTTAGAAGCATTCATGAGGCAGTTCAAGAATTAAGCAATTGTATGCATGTCTTGTGATAGACTAAGGACATGTCCTTTACAACTACATTGACCACCATGTTTCCTGTACTGTGTGGCATACAACCATGTTTCCTGTACTGTGTTGCATACAACCATGTTTCCTGTACTGTGTGGCATACAGCCATGTTTCCTGTACTGTGTTGCATACAACCATGTTTCCTGTACTGTGTTGCATACAACCATGTTTCCTGTACTGTGTGGCATACAACCATGTTTCCTGTACTGTGTGGCATACAACCATGTTTCCTGTACTGTGTTGCATACAACCATGTTTCCTGTACTGTGTGGCATACAGCCATGTTTCCTGTACTGTGTGGCATACAACCATGTTTCCTGTACTGTGTTGCATACAACCATGTTTCCTGTACTGTGTGGCATACAACCAAGTTTCCTGTACTGTGTGGCATACAACCATGTTTCCTGTACTGTGTGGCATACAACCATGTTTCCTGTACTGTGTTGCATACAACCATGTTTCCTGTACTGTGTGGCATACAACCATGTTTCCTGTACTGTGTGGCATACAGCCATGTTTCCTGTACTGTGTGGCATACAACCATGTTTCCTGTACTGTGTTGCATACAACCATGTTTCCTGTACTGTGTGGCATACAACCATGTTTCCTGTACTGTGTGGCATACAACCATGTTTCCTGTTTTTATTATTATTATTATTATTAAAGCCCTTAGGCAATTACATATCATACATGATGGCAATATAGCATTCATAGCAAGAAAAAGAAAGTTATTAATAGATAAAGAAATGACAGTTCATGAATGGATTCTAGCTTCATAATTGGTAGCATCTACAGAATCGGGCAATCTGGCTTGGAATCTGCATCTGGAACCTCTCAAGCACATCACCGCAGAGCGAATCAATGAAAAATTGAGAGTGCATCTCATCCAGCTAATTGTACTCGAGTATGATTCATTTCTTCTCTCAGAGACCATATGTGCCAGCCTTTGATAGAAGATTGTGGCAGCCTTTCCCATTCCACCTTGTTTCCTGTACTGTGTGGCATACAACCATGTTTCCTGTACTGTGTGGCATACAACCATGTTTCCTGTACTGTGTGGCATACAACCATGTTTCCTGTACTGTGTGGCATACAACCATGTTTCCTGTACTGTGTGGCATACAACCATGTTTCCTGTACTGTGTGGCATACAACCATGTTTCCTGTACTGTGTGGTATACAACCATGTTTCCTGTACTGTGTGGCAGACAACCATGCTTCCTGTACTGTGTGGCATTCAACCATGTTTCCTGTACTGTGTGGCATACAACCATGTTTCCTGTACTGTGTGGCATACAACCATGTTTCCTGTACTGTGTGGCATTCAACCATGTTTCCTGTACTGTGTGGCATACAGCCATGTTTCCTGTACTGTGTGGCATACAGCCATGTTTCCTGTACTGTGTGGCATACAACCATGTTTCCTGTACTGTGTGGCATACAGCCATGTTTCCTGTACTGTGTGGCATACAACCATGTTTCCTGTACTGTGTGGCATACAGCCATGTTTCCTGTACTGTGTGGCATTTAACCATGTTTCCTGTACTGTGTGGCATTCAACCATGTTTCCTGTACTGTGTGGCATACAGCCATGTTTCCTGTACTGTGTTGCATACAACCATGTTTCCTGTACTGTGTGGCATACAGCCATGTTTCCTGTACTGTGTGGCATACAACCATGTTTCCTGTACTGTGTGGCATACAACCATGTTTCCTGTACTGTGTGGCATACAGCCATGTTTCCTGTTCTGTGTGGCATACAACCAAGTTTCCTGTACTGTGTGGCATACAACCATGTTTCCTGTACTGTGTGGCATACAGCCATGTTTCCTGTACTGTGTGGCATACAACCATGTTTCCTGTACTGTGTGGCATACAGCCATGTTTCCTGTACTGTGTGGCATACAACCATGTTTCCTGTACTGTGTGGCATACAACCATGTTTCCTGTACTGTGTGGCATACAACCATGTTTCCTGTACTGTGTGGCATACAACCATGTTTCCTGTACTGTGTGGCATACAACCATGTTTCCTGTACTGTGTGGCATACAACCAAGTTTCCTGTACTGTGTGGCATACAACCATGTTTCCTGTACTGTGTGGCATACAACCATGTTTCCTGTACTGTGTGGCATACAACCATGTTTCCTGTACTGTGTGGCATACAGCCATGTTTCCTGTACTGTGTGGCATACAACCATGTTTCCTGTACTGTGTGGCATACAACCATATTTCCTGTACTGTGTGGCATACAACCATGTTTCCTGTACTGTGTGGCATACAGCCATGTTTCCTGTACTGTGTGGCATACAACCATGTTTCCTGTACTGTGTGGCATACAACCATGTTTCCTGTACTGTGTGGCATACAACCATGTTTCCTGTACTGTGCGGTATTCAACCATGTTTCCTGTACTGTGTGGCATACAACCATGTTTCCTGTTCTGTGTGGCATACAACCATGTTTCCTGTACTGTGTGGTATTCATAATGTGTAATTAGTTTGTAAACATTCTGGTACTGGCCCAGGATGCATGTTGTTCAGTTTCTTTTAAGATTCGTAAGTTTTTGGAGCAGTTTCCTCTCTAGTGCGTCGTAAACACTCATTTCAGTATTCAAAAGTACACGTATAACATGATATGATCACGCACACCTCATGGCATGTTAAAGGAACACTCCAGGCAAAATACATTAAGTTCAATGAATAGACTCTTGTATACTGATTCTAAAATTGCTACTGTTTTCTGCATGCGCTGCTTAGTTTACGAGATATTTGCAGTTTAAGACGTAAATTACGAGTTAAAATCCGCCATGTTGGATGACATAACGTGACGACAAAGAGTGATGGAGCCTTAGCAAAAGGTACTAGCACGATTGGTTTTGGGACCTGTATGAGTATTAGAAAGTGCATTTTGAGTCGTTCTTGACAACTATGGTCACATTTTCACCTCTCAGCAATAGAAATAGTGCAGATGACTCACAATTGTACACTATTGCTGAATTTGACTGTCTTGGGCTGCATGCAGTTCTGCGTGACCAGCTTAAAAGAGTGAAACAAAGCTGGCCATATCGATTCTGTCCTACTGTCTCCAATACCTCAGGTATCTAAAGGGATGATTTGTGCCTCTTTAAAGATCTTCGCTATTTGTGTGTATTCGTACACTGTGAACTCAATGGACCGTCACTCAATCACACACCGTCACTAAAGTACACATGTATAAATGGTTAGCAGCATTGGAATCAGCATCAAAGACTCTCTGTTTGAGGACAAACTTTTATTTTGCCTGGAGTGTCCCTTTAAACATTCAATGATATTGTATACATACTGTCCGAAATTTTCTGCAGGACTTTATTTTTCGTGAATTTCGCAAATGGGTTCGGATTCACAATATTTTATTTGTGAATTTTGGCTTGTCCTGGCTCCCTAGACTAATAACCTACACGCATTCACGAAAATGAAATGCAAACAGTCTACTTTCAAGTGAATCGCGAAATTTACATCTTTCAGAAATTTCAGACAGTACGGTATGACATTGACTGTGCTGTTGGTGGAGTTTGTCTCAGTGCTCTACGTCAGGTCAAGCTGCATATTATGTATAGATAAAGTGTATGCCTTTTGTGGGATTGAAGTATTCCTGTGACCGAATTGTAGTAGTGACCAAGCCTACTGTGTATGAATTGGTTCAAGTTGTTGGTTCACTCTACATCATCAGGATGTACTGTTGTAGAAATAGTACTTGTGTGTGTCACTGCAAGATCTACTGGAGCATGGGGTACCGTAGTGACTGGGAGCAATGTGACTCACTGTGTGAACTGGAGCATGGGGTACCGTAGTGACTGTGAGCAATGTGACTCACTGTGTGAACTGGAGCATGGGGTACCGTAATGACTGGGAGCAATGTGACTCATTTTTACGACACAAATATACGTACATACATACATACGTACATATCCAGCCAGCCACAGACACGACCCCTGTACATCACGTCATTGTGGGGTTTGCTCAGGTTCACCCAATAATGCCAACCCTCTTAGACCATAGACTAGGCAGATGATTATCATCGCAGGGGCAAGCCTGAGGTACTGGCAGAGGCATAAAAACGATTGATGAGCAGCCCATTGTTTCACAATACATAAGTCTTCAGTGGTGGCTGTCCACTCTGGGCTTTGTGTGGTTGTGTGTACATTATGTGTGGAGCAGTGCAATGGGCAGGGATTTAGCACATAAATACAGTAAAAGCTTAGAACCGATTGATGTATGTTCAAACGTGCACGTGCCTTTGTTATTGGCCTCGTCAGGGGCAGCCCTAGGTCTGTTACAACACAATTGTGCAAGACAGGAGATGGGGGGAAGTGGATCTGTTGACGCCTTGTTCCTGCCTTTGCTGTTTACCTCGTCTTTGGCAGCCAAGAGTGGGTAATCGATGTGCTTTTGTGTTACTGAAGGGCGAACATGATCGCAGTGTGTGTGTGTGTATGTGTGTGTGTGTGTGTGTGTGTGTGTATGTGTGTGTGTGTGTGTGTGTGTGTGTGTGTGTGTGTGTGTGTGTGTGTGTGTGTGTGTGAACATGCACGTGTGCATCGTGCGCGCACCTCCAATTGTCATACACTGGTCCCACGTGCACTTCTTCAATTATTGCCATCTCACACACAATACTCACAACAGGCCCTACAGATCACAGGTGAGGCACTGCCTCTATATTTGATATAATGCCAAGCAGGTTTTACATGAGCTTTGCAGTCATGGCATTAAGGGGTATGTCAGACTCTGTCAACTGAAGTTTGAACACACACTAACTTGTGGTACCTTAACAGTATCACATGAACGTTGTGAGCTACAGATCAACTGCGTACTGCATGTACAACACTCACTAGCAGCACTATACGCATGACTGTGGTACGTACCTACTGTGCTAACTTGATGTGAGTGTTCCTAACTGTCATACGTTAGTGTGCAATTAACTTCTCATGTGATTCCATGGGTGACAAAATGTCTGGTGTAACATGGTCTTGGATGGGCATGCAATGATAATCATGAAAGGGCTCCATGAATGTAGGTTGCAAGGAGCATTGGAACAACAGTTCAGTGGTAGTATTGATATTATAAAGACAGTGAGAGCGACCCTTGCGTGCCATGGAACTTTGTGCTTCACTGGAAAGAGAATACTTCAGTGCTAAAAATGGCCTGTCTCACAATGTTAGCATGACCCGTTGTGCCTGTGACCGAGTTGTACTTGTTTGTTGTTGCACTAATTAAGTGTTCCTGTTGGCAAATGGACCGCCCTCACCAAAAGTGGTCCAGTTTTATATTAAGCAGAAATTGTTCAAATACTCCTCCTATCACTACATAGTACACTGTCACAAATAATAACACAAATATGTAGCTAAAAGGAATCTTGTAAATAAGGAAATAAAAAGACCATTTTTTTCAACAGAAATGTGTTTTTGGTATGGGGTTCATAACAAATTTACTAGCTCAAGCAAAAGTGCATGCATGCATGGTCAAATCCCAAACCAACAGGACTGCAATATCACCACAAATCAGTTGAAATACAGCAGGTCCACTGTAGTCCCCAATACAGCAGGTCCACTTCAGTCCCCAATACAGCAGGTCCACTGTAGTCCCCAATACAGCAGGTCCACTGTAGTCCCCAATACAGCAGGTTCACTGTAGTCCCCAATACAGCAGGTCCACTGTAGTCCCCAATACAGCAGGTCCACTGTAGTCCCCAATACAGCAGGTCCACTGTAGTCCCCAATACAGCAGGTCCACTGTAGTCCCCAATACAGCATTCTCCAGTGTCTTGTCCTTGAAACACATGCAGTGGTGTACTCCACAGTTGTGGCTGGTCTGTTGAGTTGGTTACTGTGTGAATAGTGAGTTGTGTAGAACATTGCTACCAATCCACTTTCTCCCTCACTTTCAGGAGATCGAGTGAAGGATGTGCTGAAGAGTGAATACGCTTACTTGAGAGAGAACCTCTCCATAGACAGTGAGGTGGCAGCAAAGCTGTTTGGTTGGAGCCCGCAGCTGTTGGGAGACCCTCCATACAGGGAGATCCTCTCTTTGAATCAGC
>CAUJGJ010000431.1:1149700-1172200 GCA_963170055.1 Halisarca cf. caerulea
GGACAGTTCATTGTGGTCCCAGTGGTGTCCTTAGTGTAGAGGTTTCACTGTACAGGACTGTTTACTGTGGCCCCAATGGTGTCCTTAGTATAGAGGTTTCACTGTACAGTGCAGTGTTCTCCCCAGGCCATTTTAGAGTAGCAGCCGCTACACCTTCATTTTGGAAGGCTTAGCGGCCACTACTCCCTAAATTTGCCTGTGACTGTCCTCTATAACCTTATCAGTTTTACCATGGTTGCACTCACCAAGAAAAGTATTCAAAGCAGGTAAGCTTTGACAACGGTTGATAATACGTATATTTGTTGTAAGAGTTTATACAAATTGAACTAGATTGCAGTTACTGGTAGGATATTGTAACCATAGGGTGGGTTGAGATGCCTCATCACTTCCATATACGTATGTGCGTACATACTGTACGTAACCTTCTCCGGGTCTGCAGCATACACGTCGTCTTTCTATAGCTTTGTAGCTCTCCATACCTATTGCGTGTGTTCACTGCATTTATTGTCTTCTCTTCTCTGCAGGCAAACACCAGTCCATTTTTACCCCCTCAGTTCCCTCCAACTGGAAGTTCAGCTGCACGAGGTACCCCCTCACAACCGTTGCTAGATCCTTGCCCTGGGATACCCCTTCCAATGCCCCCACAGGTACCAGGGGCTTTCCCTCCAGGTGACATCATCTGTATGTGTGTGTGTGTGTGTGTGTGTGTGTGCGTGTGCGTGTGTGCATGCGTGTGTGCGTGCGTGTGTGTGTGTGTGTATGTGTGTGTGTGTGTGTGTGTGTGTGTGTGTGTGTGTATGTTCAAGTGTGTGTTTGTGTAAATATTCAGGGGCATAGCTCCTTTGTTTCCTGGTTGCCAGGAAACCCCCTCATGAGAAGTCCCTTTAATCTGAAGCCACCAGTATGCTAATCAATCACGTAATTAATCCAACACTTCTCTCCTATTGTCACCTAACATGCACCTGTACACATGGTTCTATTGAGAGCACATACGTAACAACAAATTAATTGCTGTTAATACTACATTCATGCATGCTTTGTGTTCTTTTTAGTCGTTTCTAGCTTGTCTGACACACTAGTTTTCAAACTACCATTACAAATTTACATGTGGTGTTCCCTTGCATGCATGTAGCCACAGTGTTGATACCACATGCTACATAAAGTAAAGGCTATTGTAGTACAATGTGTCCATGCTACCACTATTTTTGTACACCATGTGCATGTACCCATGATCATGGCTTTTAGAAGCCCCTTTTTTCTTCTGGCTATGCCCCTGAATATTTATTTCCTTTGAGTGCATGCTTCTTAAACAGTGGTAATAATTGTTTGTTGTTGTTTTCTTGTTATTTAGGTATGGGGGTCCCACCAGGCTTCGGGAGTCAGCCAATGAGTGTGTCACAACCATTTGGGGGTATTCCCCCTGCTAGTACAGTGTCTTTAGCTCCTTCAGTAAGCACAGCAGAAGTGAGTCTTTGTGCTGTGTGTAATTTATATCATTCTTATGTGTAGTATTGTATATATTTTATAACTTACCAGGTGCGTAGAAGTGTGTAGCAGGTTGGTCAGGCGAAATGCCTCAACATTTTGGGCTTCATGCATGTACCATTTTGTAAGCAATGTCTTCATATTTCTTTGACTGGTGAGAATTGTACTCTAAATTCATGTTCGTTGCCATATCAGTTAAATCAGCAGTTTATTGAGGGATACAAAGGGTAATGGGTCATAGCGTAATCGAAAAAATGAGGACTTTTAGCGGTGGCTGTCTAGCAAGCTTGACAAAGGCCATGTTGTGAACGAATACATATTATCTTCACATATCAAGTTCTAGCAAATACCATCTACTAATTGTCTATTGAAAGGTAAATCTTTCTGTAGTTCTTGAAAGATGGGAGACTTCTAGCTCCATTTCTTCCCTATCCTGAATTTTTTGATCCGGTGGTGGTCGGCCTGCCTGACCTTGTGCTAAGCCTATGTCACAAATGCACATATGTACATACGTACGTATGTGCATTTGACTCCATAAAGTTCTGTTCTGTGGATGTAATCTACGTACATGTACATTTGAATCCTCTGAAATATGGACACCTCCATACACAGGACAACTCACTGTGGTCCCAATGGTGTCCTTAGTATAGAGGTTTCACTGTAAAGGACTGTATAAAGTGGTCCAAATGGTGTCCTTAGTGTAGAGGTTCCACTGTGTTTCCATACAGTACACAGTTCATATAAGTACACAATTCATGTTAGCACACAGTACCTCAGTATGCCATTCAGACTAGTACACAAGTTTTGTGTGTTCAGTACTCAATGTCGTCTGCTGACAAGTTGGAACATCACAACCTGTAGGAGGTCAAGATTAGTGTAGATAATGATATTCATATCCGTGTGGTTGTGCTATTGTAAACTATACACAAATACCAGAAATAACCTACACAGCATGTGTCCCAGCAGTGACCCCTACCTGGGAGTACTACCCTCATTCTACACAGCATGTGTCCCAGCAGTGACCCCTACCTGGGAGTACTACCCTCATTCTACACAGCATGTGTCCCAGCAGTGACCCCTACCTGGGAGTACTACCCTCATTCTACACAGCATGTGTCCCAGCAGTGACCCCTACCAGGGAATACTACCCTCATTCCAAGTGTGGGACTGACAAGTCTATAGGTTGCTCACACCCCCTCCAGGGGACTATCCCACCTACTGCCCCACCTACTGTCCCACCTACTGTCCCACCTACTGTCCCACCTACTGCCACCACCCCAAATTCTCCAGCTTCCACCCCAACCAATTCCAACTGTAATGCAAATTGCTACAAAGAAGGCTCTACTTGAGTGTCAAAGCCAACCTTGAATGGTGCAAAATGGCCTAAAATAACGCCTTATGTATCATAAAAACGCAAATTTTCATGCACCCAGACCCCTACATATAACCCCTACATACCACATCCATCACTGCATCTTTTTACAGATAACTAGGGTACCACGTACATCCATATTGAAGTCCCCCCATCTGTTTGCTACTGGCCCATGATCATTATCCTGAAGAAAGCCTGCTACATAGATACAATGCATGCATTAAGATTTGCTACAATCATGTCTCGCGTGGCTGGCAAGCACAATAATACTGAAGCTCCTCCCTCCCCAAAACTTTTCATTCTAGATAGAACCCTAATTAATAAAATTAAAGTGTTTATGGTACGTACGTGAGATGGCACAAATTGAATGTTTACTTTTCTGAGGTTGAAGAAAGGAAAGGTTTTGCTGTGTGTCCAAATTCTTTCTGATTATCTTACTTTCTATTTCTTTGGCCTGTAATATTTTTGCAGATTTGAAGCCATGCGCGAATATTTTAAACCTGCGAAAATTTAGGTCGAGCTCTTGTGCAATGACTAAGATGGCCGCCAAAAGAACAGGAGTTGTGGAGAAGCACTGCAGTGCCTTTGCTCTTCTCAAAAAAACTTGCATTTATAAACTAACGAAGTTTCAGTAAAAGGCTAAATAGTGAAAGGATTGAAATAGGATCTACGAAAGTTTGAGCATACTGTACCATACATCGCAAAGTTTTTGTGATTGTGAGTTTTTTGGATTTTACGAATAGGAAGAACTCACGAAGTTCTGTTTGGGAAATATTTATTCGTCTTATACGATACTTTTCACGAAAACTGGACAACGTGCGGCAGTCAATCTGTGTACGGTATGGTGACCATGTACCTTACTTCTGAGTGATTGTTGTATTGACTATCATTATGCGTATTTTGCTATTATGAATCAGTGCTGTATCGATAATATTACCTTTTCTCAATAATAAAACACATACGTTGACCGACTGGGACTTGACCGCTGTACTACATACGGGTGCTGTTTGTTCCTATGCGGCTAAAAATAGTAACAAGCACTAACACGGGCAGAAGGTGCTGAACTAAACAAGCAGCGATATGAGCTTGAGAATGGTTCATTTATAAACTAACGAAGTTTCAGTAAAAGGCTGAATAGTGAAAGGATTGAAAGGGGATCTGCGAAAGTTTGAGAGCATACTGTACCATACATCGCAAAGTTTTTGTGATTGTGGGTTTTCTGGATTTTGCGAATAGGAAGAACTCACGAAGTTTTGTTTGGCAAGTATTTATTTGTCTTGTACGGTATTTTTCACAAAACCTGGACGACGTATGTTGGTCAAACTGTGTATGTACAGTGACCATGTACGTACCTTACTTCTGAGTGATTGTTGTATGGACTATCATTATGCGTATTTTGCTATTATGAATCAGTGCTGTATCAATAATATTACCTTTTCTCGATAACAAAACACATACGTTGACCGACCGGGACATGACTGCTGTACTGCGTACGGGTGCTGTTTGTTCCTATGTGGCTAAAAATAGTAACAAACACTAACACTGCAGAAGGTGCTGAACTAATTAAGCAGCGAAATGAGCTTGAGAATGGTTGATATGTTTCATAACTGCTTTTGTCTTCTTTCCACCTGGTACTCCCCCCTTTGCGTCTTTCTACCGAAACGTTGCAACTCAAGATTTTGACACTAATCGTTTTTCTCTAGCTGACGCTTCTGCTATTGGCTTGTAGCTTTTGTGTTTGTGTCTTGAAACGAAATTCACTACTTTGCATTCCTAAAATAAGCCATTTTTGCTCGAAGAACCATTTCTAACGAACTTATGTCATTGTGCAATTTATGACCTGATTTTTATTCCCTATCATCTGTACGGTGTACGTCTGGGGAGTGTATACTGTACGTCCGTTGATCTACAGCCCGTCTGACCACCGTACATCGTCCAGTTTTTTATGAAAAGTGCTGATCTCATGATACTGTTATACTACCCTTCTCTCTGCCCCTGTCCCAACAAGAAATCTTTGTTGGCAAGTGACCAAACAACACTAACAATGCTCACTGCATAACAACCCTGAGAGTTTCCCGCTTGTTGATTTCAACCCAGAGTAAGACGTTCATATTTCTGAACTCAAATTGTAAGCAGCTAGCCTCTCCTTCCATCTTGCCTCTTTAGCTGAAACTGTTCCTTCTCACCGTACATACTCGTGCAAGATGTCCTGCACAACAAAGAGGTGCCGTCGTGGGATTATATCTTGTGATAACTCCTTCATGCACTCAATTTGTGAAATTGAGTGCATGATCACAAAATCTTGTGACATATGTAGTGTACATTCAACTCCTCCCAACATGTTGGTCCCTGTTCCAAGGTGCTGTTATAACCCTTACACCTTCAGGCTGTAAATTCAACTTCGCAGCTTCTGTTGACACTTGTCTTAGATTTTGACTTGATGAGGGTATGTTTTGTACAGGTTCACATAAGCACAGTGACTGCATGCATGCATGGTGGTCCACATGTGAACCATTTCCCCTTGTCATGTGATACGTGTTTTAAGCTTCCACTCTGTTCTGTCTACTTTCTACAGGGTCCACTTGATAGCCCTCATATCCACAGACTGAGGGGCCATCTCTACAAGAGATACAAGAGGTTCGAGGTTGGGGAAGGAGGGAAGAAAATGGAGTTTGTCCGACTTGCTGTCCTCAAAGGCGAACCAAATGTGTCAAAAGATGAGAAAGAGATTCATGACAAGCTTGCCTTTCTCCAAAAATTCAGAAATTGTGGAAAAGAAGAGCGACAGATTGCAGGCTACATCGATGCCTTTGATCTACTTCACAAGTCAAATCACTGCATTCGCGTGGTCTACGGCCAACCTGGAATCGGGAAGACAACTCTCCTCACTCACGTGTGTCGATCACTAGCCATGAAGGAAGCAGACAGTGAGTACGCACTAGTGCTGTACTTTCCACTGAGAAACAAGAAGGTGTCTGGAGCCAAGACTCTCTCAGAACTGTTATCATACTGTACCTCAGATAACAAGAAGCTTGATCTCTCTCAAGTTGAACAATCCCTAGTTGACAGTGAGGAGAAGCAGACCCTGTTCATCTTTGACGGTGCTGATGAAGTTCGTGAACTGCTCTCCGTTCCAGACAGCAGTGTGATCCAGGAAATTCTCACAGGCAACACTCTTCCCCAAGCAGATGTAATTGTTAGCAGCCGTCCAGGCAGTCTGCCCTTTCTTCAGCGTCCCAGATCTTTCTTCTATGAAATTCACGGATTCGACCAAGCATCCATAGAGCGCTACGTAGAAGATTTCTTCAAAGGGACACCTGAGAAAGCAGAGAAGATGATGAAGGAGCTGCACTCCCGTCCTGATCTTCTAGGAGGTGCTCACATACCAATGAATCTCTTTATCTATTGCTCAGTCTATGATTACGGTGGACTCCCTCCCACGATGACGGAATGCCACAAGAAATTTCTCTGTAATGTCGTGAAAAGAGAATATAAGAAGTGCGGAGTCCCCTGTCAAGTGGATCTGTCCCTGACTCGAATGTCACCTGAGGTAAAAGATCTATTCGAATCACTGGGTGCCCTAGCATACGAAGGTATGATGAAGAATCCGCCAGTCTTTGTGTTTACCGAAAGCGATATTCAAAGAGCGTTTCCCACTCTCCCACCAGAAGCGGTCATTGAGGAGTCCACATTCAAAGGCCTGCTTGTGCAGCATTCCTGCAGAGTTGCATATGGGGAGGAGAACACCTTCAACTTTTCCCACACCACTAACCACGAGTTTTTTGTGGCATGGCACATTTCCCATTCACCCGAGGCTGACCAATTGCAGTTTGTGAGGGAGCATTTCTCTAATCCTAAATTCGCTGTCGTTGTTCGATTCTACTCAGGTCTGACAGGTCTTTCCACACCTGGGGTAGCTCAATCTGTCTCAGGTATTTCCACTTCAAGTGTCTCTTCTCCTGCGACTTCCTTCTCTCTGCCTGGATTGTGTTCCAATCATGATCCTAGCCTTCTGTATCTTTTCCACTCTCTTTATGAGTCTCAGAACTCAAAATTAACTCACAAGATTGTACAGCATCTCAACCAGTCACTTGAGTTCTATCTCTTTCTAACATCCCACGACACCCTTGCCATTGCACACTGTTTGGGTAAATGTACTCTTTTGAAGCAGCTCTTATTTTCAGGTAGGCATGTAGAGCTCCCTCCCTCCTCTCTGCCTCATGTGCTTACAATTCTAAAAGCTAATTCTCATCTACTGTCTTTGTCCCTACCAGTGGAACACCTGTCCTCCACAGGTGAGTGTGTTTATTGTCTTTTATTATAATTATTATACAGAGTTTAGTTGAACTGAGTGCACACTGTGGAAACTCCTACACCCCTCTCATATGTATATGCTACGGGATGTAGGAATTTGTACAGTGTGCCCTCAGTCCAACTGAAGTCTGTCTAGTCATGTACCCGTCTAGCCTGATGTATGTATAGCCCTATGCTTGACTCACCCTATGCCCGTCTTGACCTTGCCTGTCTAGCCCTGTGCCTGTTTCACAACTTACCTTTGTTCTGATTGTTTCTGGAGGATCCTTTGATAAAGCCTTTCCCGGGTAGAGCAAAATATCACAGATATGTCACCATGTATGTATGTTCAGATGCTGTATTTTTAAAACCTGTGAATTGGCTAATGTCTATTCTGACCGTTTCTGGAGGATACCTTTGATAAAGCCTTTCACAGGTAGAGTAAAATATCACTGATATGTCACCATGTATGTTCAGATGCTGTATTTTTAAACCAGTGAGCAAATTGGGTAAGTATAAGTTATACCACCTCTAGGCCTGGGGAACAGGAAATATACACTTAGCTGTGCACCCGGAGGGTGGAGCCCGAGGGGTGTTTAGCTAAGTGTTTATTTCCCGTGACCCCACGCCTAGAGGTGGTATAGCTAATTTGTATCCTGTGTCAACGGTTCACATGCTGGAAAGAGCATTTCTGTGAGCCAGGCTTGCTGCTGCAGAAAGGATGGCGATCCAACCTAGAGCACCAAAATTGTTAGCATGGCTTTACATTCGACCTATAAATGGCAGAGAACAAGTAGAACACTGATGTTGTGTTGGTACGAAATGTTCTTCCATCGCAGCAAGTTGGCAAATGCAAATCGGAGCAAAATGGGGATAGAGAAATCTGGACAAGCCACAACTGAAGAAGATCTCTCATATTCAGTCCAGTTCCTGTAGAAGTGTCTTGTTGCTTATCATTCTCCTCAAGGGGAGGGCAAAGTCTTTCTAGCGATAAGCATTGATTACATGAGAGCATGTTACTTCAGTCTGAAGAAGAGTGTGTTGGTTGAGTGAAAATTTTCTTTCAAAATCACAGTGGTAAAAATCTTGACTTGGAGCAACGGCAATAGAGCCATCGGTTTCCCAATAGTCCAAACCGCGATGAAAGATTCCTGGAGCTTTGTACATTGTACTGTTTGAGTTATGTCCCATGGAGACCTCGGACAGCAATGTAACCCCCTGGACATGTAACACCCATGGTTTGAGCTACCAGTCTCCAGGGATCTTTCAGACCACGAATCTAAGGAGTCGTTTGAACCGATTGGCGTGTTCAGAAGCTGGGATTTTACCACTGTGTTTGTGCTTTTTTTCAACAGTAGTCAAAAATAATGCTTGTAATGAGTCGTTCGATTTGTAGATCATCTGGAGAAGAACACCAACATAGGATCAATGTGTTTTGCAATGTAAATATTCAGTCCATGCCAACATTCCTCTATCCAGAAAGCAAAAAGGGGGTTAATTTGTTTTCCTTGAAAGCGGTGACCATTTTTAATACAGTATGTCCTAAATCAGATGTAACTCACCTGCGATAGCTCAATTCACATAACTTTAGTGACACACAACTTTCCAATCATACAGTACATGGTGATTGATAATTGATATTCTAATCAATATATATGTTATGTCCCATTTTATGGCAACATCAAAATGGCCACCGCTACAATAACCGTAATGCACCCCTATTTTCTTCCCAAATACTTCGTAACACACTCACAAGACATCATGTCTAATCTTGTCAACATTCCCCCAATGAAGAAGGCTCCTCTCAAGGCCAAAATCACATGATATCACGAGACGGAAGTTTCTAGAAGTTCAATGCAATTATCGCAAGCCCATTATTATCTTCGGTTTTTGAGGCAATTAAGAGCTATCAGTCTTGGTCAAGAAAAATTCTATAGAGTTTATGCATTTACGCAACACTTGAGATGTGACGTCACACTTCTGAGTGGCAAGAAGGCACACACAAGGACAGAGAATATCCATTCTTTCGACTGCAACTGAATGCTCGCTCTGAATATCCAAAATGAAGTTGAGGACTGCTATCCCACATTAGAAATGAAGATCCCTGTCTTTAAAGGGACACTCCGGGCAAAATAAAAGTTTGTCCTCAAACAGAGAGTCTTTGATGCTGATTCCAATGCTGCAAACCATTTATACATGTGTGCTTTAGTTTAGGAGATATTTTAGAAATTCTCAAATTGACGTCATCACGTGACGTCATTGAGTGACGGTCCATTGAGTTCACAGTGTACACTGCATGCAGCCCAAGACGGTCAAATTCAGCAATAGTGTACAATCGTGAGTCATCTGCACTATTTCTATTGCTGAGAGGTGAAATTGTGAACGTATGTAGTCGTCAAGAACGACTCAAAATGCACTTTCTAATACTCGTACAGGCCCCAAAACCGAACGCACTAGTACCTTTTCCTAAGGCTTCATCACTCTTTAACGTCATGTTGCATCATCCAACATGGCAGATTTTAACTCGTAATTTACAGCTTTAACTGCAAATATCTCGTAAACTAAGCAACGCATGCAGAAAGCAGTAGCAATTTGGTATCAGTATACCAGAGTCTATTCATTGAACTTAATGTATATGTTGCCTGGAGTGTCCCTTTAACGTTCACAGAGGTCCTTTCACCATATACACTCTATACTATGTAACCGTAGTATAGAGTGTCTATGCTTTCACATCACGGCCCACTCACTGGTACACACCCCTTTACAAACCTCTGGATCCACCCTGTCTATGATTAAGTACAAGAATAAGTCACTGGTGCTTCATTTCTTAACTTCAATGGTCAATATGTATTATCTACATGTAGGGCATTACGCACCGTCCTAAATTGCGACAATATGCATATTATTAAGTATGAGTTGTAGAGGCTGTGGCCTTTAGCCCCCCCCCCCCCCAACATACACAACCACACACACACGCACACACACACACACACACACACACACACACACACACATGCGCGCACTTGGCTAACCATTCCTCCACCTATGTATAGAGACCACTGTAAGCTGGTACATTGTCCACTTCAGTGATACTGAAGCACCTCAGAGTCTGTATTTTGGGTGAAAACGAATTTGCGCTATAATGTATGGCATCATGTTTTTTGTTGCCAAGCAACTACTATATTCCGTAGTACAGTAAAACCTGTCTTAAAGACCACTTGCATGCAAAGACCACCTGTCTATAGAGACCACTGTAGGCTGGTTCATTGTCCACTTCAGTTGTACTAAAGCACCTCTGTACAAGGACAGGACCTCTACAGAGACCACAATTACTTGGTCCATTGAACGGTCGTTATAGACAGGTCTCACTGTATATACCCTAAGCTTGTTCCAAGTGGTTTTGGAGGATGCTTTTGATAGAGCCTTTTTACACGGTCCTGTGTCAATCCAACATCCCTTTACCATCTTTAAACCATTTTTATCCACCCTTACCCTTGTATGGTTTTTATACATACACCCTTTAATGCTATCCCATAGTCATGTAGTATTCACATGTGCTGCACCTTCAGATGCTACTGCTCTAGTCAGTGGGACGGCAGTGGAGAAGTTGGACCTTAAAGTGAGGGAAACAACACTGTCAGCATTGTCAGCCATTTTCCACAGCAGGACCATCAAGGAATTGATACTGAACATATCCTCTCTTTCTAAAGTAAGAAATGATGTTTTGTGAGACTTTATATGATTTTGTTGTTTAATGATGTCTTCATTTCCCAGGACCGTGACAGTGGGAAGGAAAAACAAGATCTATCTCATTCAGTACCAGAGAATACCACACTTAAGAAACTAGTCCTACATGGTTCATCAGACTACAAGACAGCAGTGCTACATGGTGTAGCTGCTAGTGCTACCATTGAAGAACTTGGAGTGTATGGTAAGTTAGCTGAAAGGGCATGTTTACACGGGTATACAGTGGAACCTGCTTAATCCGACTCCTCTGTAATCCGAAATTAGGCATAATCTGACTGAAAACTGTGGAACAGACACTATTCATATGTGAAACATATTCTATAATCCGGAAAACTCTGTAATCCATAATCCGACGCCGTTTTTTATCCCCTCTATCAAAATTTATTCCACATAATCCGGAAATCCATTAGAAAAATGGCTGCCTTGTCGAGGGGAGAGCATACACAACCATCTCTAAGGATAAAATATAGCTTGTGTTTGTTAGCGCAACGGTTCTTAGGCCCAGAGGAAACAATTTTAGAAGGAAATTCGGACTTAGAAAGAAGAAATTGAAAGCGAAATCATAGGAAAACGGCCTATACTTGGAGCTCGAGGCTCCGCAAATCGCGCTGCCGTGTGTCAGAGGCCAGATTGACAAAGTAGGTGGACAAGCGTCTGTATTCTTTCCCCTCCCAAAAAGGTTACTATCACCCTTTCCATGGGACTGTTCTGCAGATAAAAGTATTTATGCTTACGAATTGAGGAAATTTACAGCCAGTAGATCAGTCGGCGTTTGCAACAACCTTTGGCTAAGATCTACATAGTTTTCTATATCTCACTGTGTGAATATACCCTTCCTGATGGCACATCATAGTGCATATACCTCATGTGTGCTAATAAAACTGATTTGAATGCCAAAATTAAGATATTCTCTGTAATCCAACAACCTCTTCAATCCGACATTTTTTCCTGACCCCATCACTGTCGGATTATAGAGGTTCCACTGTACCCTAAGCTTGTTCAAGTGTTTGTGGAGGATGCTTTTTGATGGAGGATGCCTTTTTACACGGTCCTGTGTGAATCCAACATCCCTTTACCATCTTTAAACCATTTTTGTCCACCCTTACCCTTGTATGGTTTTTGCCTACACCCTTACATGCTATCCCATAGTCATGTAGTATATATATATATTCACATGTGCTGCACCTTCAGATGCTAATGCTCTAATCAGTGGGACAGCAGTGAAGAAGTTGGACCTTGATGTGAGGGAAACAACACTGTCAGCATTGTCAGCCATTTTCCACAGCAGGACCATCAAGGAATTGATACTGAACATATCCTCTCTTTCTAAAGTAAGAAATGATGTTTTGTGAGACTTTATATGATTTTGTTGTTTAATGATGTCCTCCATTCTCAGGACCATGACAGTGGGAAAGAAAAACAAGATCTATCTCATTCGGTATCAGAGAATACCACACTCAGGAAACTAGTCCTATGTGGTTCATCGGATTTGAAGATAGCAGTGCTACGAGGTGTAGCTGCTAGTACTGCAATTGAAGACCTTAGTGTAAGGGGTAAGTTAGCTGAAAGGACATGTTTGGTTACCATGGCTACAGCATTATTGTATTTTTTCCATAAATTGGTAACATGTTTACTTCCTCACTTGTAGGTTCTGTCTTTCCTGATGATGGAAGGCATGATATAGCAGAAGCACTGGCCAAGTGTGTTGTGTATACTAAGTTGAGGAGAGTTGAAATGCAGTCCCTCCCACCTCTTCCTGTGATTAAGGCACTCACTACAAGAGAAGTACCACTAGAAGAACTTGTGATCATAGACCCACATTGGGTATGTTGACTACAACATGCACCAGCTGATGCATGGGTGGTTTGTGTGTCAATGTATGAGGGTTATATCAGTGAGTGCAGCAGTTGTTATGAGCCTTAGACTGTTTGAGTGACCCCTTCTCCTGTCAAAAGGTAGTGTCCAGTCAAATTCCAGCCCCCAAATACGTAGCTGCTGACATGCATAACCTGTAGTTCCACTTTCAACTTGAATTGTACTTTCCATACTTGTACTGATCTCTGCACATGTGAAGTACAGTGGTGAGTGAAAGTAACTAACCCTTGAAATGCGTTCAGTGCACCAATAGTTTGCAAGACTCATGTGTGAGTGAAATTAAGTACTTTTACGAGTATTGAGCTCAAGTGCAGAATGCTCACCTGTTTTGTACTGATCATGACACACATTGGTTAAAGTTGTCATTGGTGTTCAGGCACATCCTGGCAAATTCCACTCGTTTTGCCTTGTTGGCCTCAGAAATTATTGGAAGCGGTCTTGTTCTAACAGCCACCCACTCCAAATCATATTGTATCGTTGGATGGTTGTGGATGACAAACTCACACCAAATTACTGGCTGTCAGTCTTTAAATTGTATCGCCGGAAAGACATAATATAGTATTATAGCTCGTTATCCTCAGCCAGCAAAATTAATGATTCGTAAGTACTACCATTTTGCTAGTTATCTCTGACGGCCTTCCAGTACAATGCAGGTTTCCCAAAGAGCTAGCTGTCTTTTCCCCATATTAAGATTGTCTTGCACACGGCCACTGAAGAAACAGGTCTCCCTTTATTGGCTAACGTGGACACTATCGATGAGACCCATCAGTCTTTGTATCTCCGAAGAAGACAGCTCATCATCCTCAGCCGGCAAAAGATCCATAAATGCTGCCATTTCACTATAGTTATTGCTGATGGCCTTCCACTATGATAGAGCTGTTCCCATCTGAAGATCCACTTGCACACGGTCACTATGGAAACAGATATCTCTTGATTGGCTAATGTGGACACTATCAATGAACCTTTGGGCCACAAGTGGACCATCCTTTCATGAAAGTACGGAGACAGGTGCTTGGAAGACACCTAAGACATTACTTGATTTGGAAATACCACATTGAATTCTGTCCAGTCGTTGCCTATCCACCATTTTCTTTACAACATACGATAATTATAACCAAATCATCACCACATTCTGTCACTCACATGAGGCTCACATGTAACGTATGCATACACACACATGACACACATTTGGAGGGTAAGCTACTTCTAACCACCACTGTATGAGTAGTGTTTGGCTAGCACACCATGTACCTCAGAAAGTACAGAAGGCTCAATGCACTCACTTATCAACTTTTTTCATAATAACAGTGGTACTTGTCATTAGCTGGGACATGTCCGACAGTCTTACTACTCACCGATAACTGGCAACATCCATGGCTGCATGTGTGTGCATTGGACCATTGAGGGGAGGGACAAACTTGTATGTGTAGATATTATACATGTAATACTTTAATTCACAGTACATGTTGTTTCATTGTATGCCAGCCATAATATACCAATATGTTAGTACACTCACACTCCTCTATTACGGACACCTTGGGACCAGATCCTATCCATAAGTCAGAAAAGCCTGTATGGTTGGGTATTGTGCAATACTTTGGGAGTCCTTAAGACAGGTAAGTCCGTAATAGAGGTGTTTGAGTGTATTAGCTTTAAATGGCCATATGCTGTTTTTACCAAGACAGCATGTGCCCAGTTGAAAATAGTACCAGTTCATGTTTCAATATCATGCATGGATCATTCATGTTTATATACTGTTGGTTACTGTTAGCTGGTTGGTTGGTGTATCACCTACTGATCTGGGAGTTGAGCCTTCTTGTTGCTCAGGAGTTCTCGTAGTGGCTGTGACAATGTGGCCAGTTTGGCAGAAACTTGCCAAGCTGGTTGATCATACCGAGAACTCTCAGTTCTGAGACTGTTGAGGGGAGGTTTCATATCCTGTACTGCCTGAGTCTTCCTGGGGTCTGGTGAGATGCCGGTATGGTCAATGACATGTCCGAGAAAGCTGATGTGGTCTTTGCTGAACTCACATTTCTGTGTGTTCAGAGTGAGACCAGCTGCTTTGATGTTATGACCACAGAGAGGACATCATGTGACATGTGCTAAGATGTGCTGCTTTTTCATTTGGACTTCCGGTGTGTAACGCTCGTCCGATATATATATATATATATATAATATGGATTTGAAGAAAAGTCTTATAATAGAGAATTGATATAATAGTAATAGAGAAGTATGAATTTATACAGGAATGAGTTATAGGAATTGTTTTGAAAACAATTGCCAAATATGGCAATTGTTTTCAAAATCATTGTCCAGTTACAATAAACAGTATGTTCTATGAATGTTCAGCTGTGCACTTACCCTTCAATGCTTTGCAAGTGATTCGAGTGCGTGGGGCGGCAGCCCCCACGAGTTTTTAACTCGAATTACTTGTTCTTCTGAAGTGTTCTGGTGCACTACTGATGCCAAATGGCAGCTTGTTGAACATGTAGCCCAAAAGGGGTGATGAATGTTGTCAACATGCAGCCTGGAGTCTTTATCTGCCATAATTCACGGTTACTGCACAAGTAGTCGATGCAAATGTGAACTGCACCTGATTTCTTAGGAATAACCCCCATGCCCGCACACCAGGGGGTCGGTTCCTATACCGGGGTGATGACACCAAGAGACTCCATGCTGGTGAGCTCCTCTTCACTTGCACCTAGTACGGGGAGTGGCACATTCTGGGGAGTGAAAAGGGCAGAAGGCTTAGCTTCGGGCTTCAATGAGATGTGGTATGGGTCACCCTCAGTGTTCCCAAGCCGGTAAAAAGGGATGGAAATTGTTGCTGAACTGGTTGTCCAATGGCATCTATTGTCTTTTCTAGTTGCAAAGCCTGAATGGCTGGTAGCCCTAGTATGTTGTGCTTGATATGTTTGAGCACAAAAACAGGTTGAAATACACTCGTTATCATTGTGGGCCAATTGTGCCTGAAAATCACCTCTTACTGACAGGAGTTTATTGTCCGGGCCATGGAGGCTCTTGGATGGTGGCTGAAACTCCTTGATGTTGAGTGCTTGCAACAAATCTTCAGCGATGACTGTAACTTCAGCCCCTGTGTCCACCTTGAACACTGCGTCATGTCCATAGATTTTGATGTGGTATGTTCACGAGTTGTTATAATCCAAGTCAATGGTGTTGAGGAAGGAGGTATCATCTGGTTCTGGTTGATGGATATCTGGTGTCCCAGTCACTCAACAACCATCTTACTGAAGCATTGAGAGCTAAAGTACCCTTTCCACTTGCACCTATGGCACTCTGCAGTGATGGTGGGACACTGTTGCCGAGAATGGGGGCCTCCTCCACACCAATTACACTTGGGATTACGTGTTGCTTGGGACTTTGGCAGATTGAAATTCGAGGTTGATTTCTTCACAAATCTACCATTCTGAGTAGGGCCCTTGCCTCTATGTACAAATTTTAAGTCAATCTCACATTTAAGTTGACCTGTTGTCAAGGATTACCTGCTGTTCCTGGATGGCTTCCTGCTGACAAGTAAGCGTTTTTACTTTTTCCATGGTGAGGTCTGGGTCCAACTGGAGACACTGTGATAACACTTTGTCCCGAATACCAACCACAATTCGGTCGTGGATCATTTGATCCTTCAAAGCCCCGTATTTGCAGTCTTCTACTAAGTTAAACTGGTACAGACTGGTGATGAACTGCTCTGTGGTCTCTCCCTCTTCCTGGCACCGCAAGTTGAAACACATCCATTTGAAAATAATGTTCTTACGGACCTTGAAGAAGGTATCGAATTTCTTGATGACTTCACCATTGTGCTTATTTTTGTCAGTTGTGATGTCAGTTGATCCGAGGACGTCTTGGCTGTCTCTCCCATACAGTAAAGGAGTGTAGAAGCCTGGCGAGTACCTCTTCAGTCGAGAGTCCTGATGCCAGGCAAAACTTTCTGAAGCAGCACTTCCCCGTAGCCAATTGTCTGGTGACTGAATATTAAAGGGTGAAGGAGGCTGCAATTTGACGCTAGCCATGCTGAACCACTTCTGACACCATGTGGTGTAGAGCATGGTCAAGTAACAAACACAAGCATTACACAATCATTACCAAAGGGGTACCACATACTAAAGAGCATGCAAACTACTTAACACAATTAGCTTTGAGTACACTACATGTCATGCATAGTTAAGTGTACGCCACATCATGTATGACATGTGTTATGATCCTATTTCCTGTGCATGGTATTGTATGGCTGTGTTAGTACTTGCTGCATCGCTACATTCACTTATAATAATGTACTTAACTTATTGTTACCATGTGTCCAAATATTGACCTGTCATGCATTACACGTTGTACTAACTTCAATTGGATTTTATTCATACTGCAACTCCAAGCACCATTGTTATTGTAATTGTAATATGTTCAAGAGCAAACATGACTTCTTCGATTGTTACCTGCATGCACAAGCATATGTGCAGTCCTGATTGGTGGGAGAGGTGTGATTTTCTGGACTGTCTATAGCATAAGAAGGTAGCTATCTCCTGTAAATGTGTGCATGTCCAGTAACCTTTGATTAGAGGTGTTAAGTATCATGCTTTTGTTTATACTGTTATTGACATGCAGAGGAGGGGTGTAGATGACTTGAAGGAGGTGGAGAGGACTGCTGCCAAGATCAGAGTAGTTAGAAGACTAGTTCTATTTGGTCCATTAGACTACATGACAGCAGTGCTACATGGTGTAGCTGCTAGTGCTACCGTTGAAGACCTTGAAGTGTGGAGTAAGTTATATCTGAAAGGGCATGTTTGGTTGCTATGGGTACAGCATTATTGTATTGTTTGCCATAAATTGGTAACATGTTCACTTCCTCACTTGTAGATCATTTCGCTCCTTATGTTAGAGAGCATGATGTAGCAGAAGCACTGGCCAAGTGTGTTGTGTATACTAAGTTGAGGAGAGTTGAAATGAAGTTCCTCCCACCTCTTACTGTGATGAAGGGCCTTACTACAAGAGAAGTACCACTAGAAGAACTTGTGATCAAGATCTCACCTGGGGTATGTTGACTACAACATGCACCAGCTGATGTGTGGGTGATTTGTGTGTCAATATATGAGGGTTATATCAGTGAGTGCAGCAGTTGTTATGAGCCTTAGACTGTTTGAGTGACCCCTTCTCCTGTCAAGAGGTAGTGTCCAGTCAAATTCCAGCCCCCAAATACGTAGCTGCTGACATGCATAACCTGTAGTTCCACTTTCAACTTGAATTGTACTTTCCATACTTGTACTGATCTCTGCACATGTGAAGTACAGTGGTGAGTGAAAGTAACTAACCCTTGAAATGCGTTCAGTGCACCAATAGTTTGCAAGACTCATGTGTGAGTGAAATTAAGTACTTTTACGAGTATTGAGCTCAAGTGCAGAATGCTCACCTGTTTTGTACTGATCATGACACACATTGGTTTAAGTTGTCATTGGTGTTCAGGCACATCCTGGCAAATTCCACAATTTTGCTTTACAAGGTTTAAGAAAGCTTCGAAGATGATTAAAAGGGTTTTGGTCACAAATGCAGAAGGTAAAGAATAGTGAAAGTCGGGTAGCGAGGGTAGAGCCAATAAATTGGTCTTTAGGTAACAATGGGTATGCGTATGGGCATTAAAAGGTTAAAGTTGTCATTGGTGTTCAGGCACACTCTGACAAATTCCACTCGTTTTACCTTGTTGGCCTCAGAAATCATTGGAACCGATCTTGTTCTAACAGCCACCCACTCCTAGTCAAATCATATTGTCGGATGGTTGTGGATGACCAATTCCTGCCAAATTTACTGACTATTGGTCTTTGTATCTCTGAAGAATACAGCTCGTCATCCTCAGCCAGCAAAAGATCCATAAATACTGCCATTTTGTTAGTTATCTCTGATAGTCTTCCAGTACCATGCAGGCTTTCCAAAGAACTGTTTTCCATCTTAAGATTGACTTGCACACGATAACTAAAGAAACAGGTCTTCTTTGATACGTTGACTAACGTGGACACTAGCTATCGAGACGCTTGACCCTTTGAGCCACAAGTGGACCATCCTTTCATGAAAGTCCAGAGACAAGTGCTTGGAAGACATTGAAGATGAAGACATTGCTTGCTTCGGAAATAACACATTAAATTCTGTCCAGCCATTGCCTATCCACAATTTTTCTTAGAAAGCGCAATAATTGTAACCAAATCATCACTGCATTCTGTCACTCACACAAGGCTCACATGTAACGTATGCATACACACACATGACACACATTCGGAGGGTAAGCTACTTCCCTAACCCTAACCACCACTGTATGAGTAGTGTTTGGCTAGCACACCATGTACCTCAGAAAGTACAGAAGGCTCAATGCACTCACTTGTCAGCTTTTCTCATAATAACAATGGTACTTGTCATTAGCTGGGCAATGTCCGACAGTCTTACTACTCACCAATAACTGGCAACATCCATGGCTGCATGTGTGTGTGTGTGTTGGAGCATTGAGGGAAGGGACAAACTTGTATGTGTAGATATTATACATGTAATACTTTAATTCACAGTACATGTTGTTTCATTGTATGCCAGCCATAATATACCAATATGCTAGTATTAGCTTTAATCGGCCATGTACTGTTGTTACCATGGCAACATGTGCACAGTTGAAAATAGTACCAATTCATTTTTCAATATCATGCATGTATCATTCATGTTTATATACAGTATTACTTTGGAATTGGAGCAGTTTATGTTATATATCTGCATGTAGAGGTCTCACATGTACAGGTCTCACATGTACAGGTCTCACATGTACAGGTCTCACATGTACAGGTCTCACATGTATAGGTCTCACATGTATAGGTCTCACATGTACAGGTCTCATATGTACAGGTCTCACATGTATAGGTATTAGTTACATCCTATCCAGGTGTGCTGCAGTTCTGCTGTACAGAATATGACTTATTTGTATCCTGACAACCATTCACTGTATACTGTTAGTGTGTACAGCCTCTTCTAGAGTTGATCAGTTCTAGCCTCTTACACTACCAATTGAACCTAATCGTGACCTGTGCTACATCACAAATGTCAGCACACTTTTCCATTGATCTACCCATAATTCGTCCCGGCACCAGGATACAAGTCTTGCTGGAAACAGATTTTATGTTCACAACACCAACAATTAATTCACTAGTCTTGTGCAGTGTTTGTGATTGTGTATTTGATGTATGTTCATGGGACAGTGCTAGTTGAGTGCTGGTTGACTGCTGACCATCTGTTGGTTAACTGTGTACCACCCACTGATCTGGGAGTCGGATGTAGTCCAGTGTATATTGTGAAAGGTGTACAGACTGAGTGTATGTGTGTACACTGCAGTATAGCGTATGCTATATGAACAGTATTGTAGGGCAGTTTATTACACACAGCCAATGTGTGGCGTAGTTCATCTCATCCTGTCCAAGGCCTCCAATTCAGTATGTACTGTAGATGTATAGAGAGTGTGAACTTTGAAGTGAGTTGTTTGTTATTGCAATGTGTTTGTTTCCTGTTGTTGACAGAGGTGGAATATAGTGTTATCAGAAGATCACTTGAAAGAGATGGAGAGAAGTGCTGCCAAGATCAGAGTAAGGAAGATTCTCTTTCATGTTTTCAACAACCCAGCAATGTGTGATGCTGTGTCAAGTGGGCTAGGAGAGAACAAGTGCTTACAAGAAGTGACCCTCAGATGTGTACCAGAAGAGAAGAAGCAGTTTGTACGGTCCAAACTGTCATCAGTGAAAACATTGACTGTTGACTGATGTTAACATGCAGTTACTGTACTAAACATGTGACTACCAACTACCAGTTATAGCTCTGTGTGTTGGTGTGTGCCCTATACGAATGTGTACATGTGTTGTTAGTTGATATGCAAGTGGTGTGTGGAGTGTCACTTCTGGACAACTTGCTGTACTGTGGTAGTTGTCAAGGACATGTGTATCCAGAGTTCCTACATAGCATGCGTGTACAGGTATAACCATTATAGGCTGGAGGTAAGGGATAGGAATAAGCTATAGTGCTACATACATACAGTGTATACAACTGTTATGCAATTACACATGCATGCAGGTATAATATTATAGCGAAGTCAAAATGGCCGCCGCTGTGATGACCATAATTGCACCCACATATATTTTTTCGTATATAGATATAAATCATACATAACCTTTCTATAACATGCTTTCCTGTACTTTGTATAGTGACTGTTATAATAGTAATAATGTTATTATTAATATTATTGATGTTATAATATAACAATGCGAGCAGTTACCGCATGTACTAAAAACACACAATTACGTATACCTCATATAGCTGTGTTGGGTGCATGTGTGCTGCATGTATGTGTATAAGTACATCACAACTCTGTGTGTTGTGTGTGTGCTGTATGTGGTAAGTACATCACAGCTGTGTGTGTTGGGTGTGTGCTGTATGTGGTGTTGGGTGTGTGCTGTATGTGCATGGTAAGTACATCACAGCTGTGTGTGTTGGGTGTGTGCTGTATGTGCATGGTAGATACATCACAGCTGTGTGTGTTGGGTGTGTGCTGTATGTGTTAAGTACATCACAGCTGTGTGTGTTGGGTGTGTGCTGTATGTGTTATAAGTGTACATATTTCATTGCAGCTGTTCTGCAAGTGGTGCATGTGTAGTTGCATTTCTGTAGGAGTTGGTTTTTGGAATTATTCCATGACCTGTTGTGCTAATTTAAGATGCGATGTACTAGAAATGATTGCATGACGCATGACGCATGATTATTATACAAATACTTTGCATCCATCTATATAATATATAGCTATGTATATACACAGTAACAATATCAATAATCAGAAGTAATTATATATACCTATTATATAACCTAGAATAGTTAATACACATGCACTTCCAGTTCATGATATGTGTGTGCACATGCACATATGCATGCACACTGCATGTCCCATGTGTGCGCACACATGTACATGCACAGACACACACACACACAACACATGTACATGTATGTACCCATGCATGCACATACATGTGTACACGTACGCATACATTATGCACATATATTAACGTAAACGTATGCACACACAAACACACGCACACATGCACACGTACACATACACACGCGCACACACTTGCACACATATGCATGCACATACACACATATTATACAAACAATTGCATGCACACAACATGTACACATGCCAGCACATGTACATGTGCATGCACCCACCTACCCCCCCACACACACACGCACACACACACACACACACACACACACACACACACACACACACACACACAACACACACAAACACACACAAACACACACACACACACAAACACACACACGTACACAAACACACACACACACACACACATGCACACGTATACGTACCTACACACACACACGTGTATTACAGTTATGTATATATAGTAAAAATTATTATATTATTTTCTTCATACAATCTGGAAATAATGAGCATATAATACATAAACTACACATGCCAACACACCAATCCTTATATTTAACAATATGATATTATACATGCAATAACAAGTACATTAATGCTATGAAAAGTATTACTGCATTGATATGTAATTCTATACTAATAGTATAACAATATAATATGTTCTAATAAGCAGCAGGGAAAGTCCCCATTACAACACGCTGCTGGGAAATCCCCACAAGGGTGTGTCAGTCCCCACTTGGCTCAG
>CAUJGJ010000431.1:1177200-1179700 GCA_963170055.1 Halisarca cf. caerulea
TAGGAACAGGATTTCAATTGGAAACAGGATTCCAATTGGTAACAAACTTGAACTAGGAACGGAAAGATCACTACAACCCAAGATCCAAAAGGGTTTCTTCCCACGACCATTAGGGCATCTGTGGCTTATCACACAAACACATCTGCACATTTGTATAAAAATGAAAAAAGTGCACAATACAATAATGACAGGGTTTTACCCACTCACCCTGGACAATGTTGTACAGACGTAGAAGTCATGAAAGACAACTGGAACGAGGTCAGCTGTCAACTGAACATCAAACTCAACAAAATCAGCTCCCTATCAGACGAGAGATAAGGTGTGTGTGTGTGTGTGTGTGTGTGTGTGTGTGTGTGTGTGTGTGTGTGTGTGTGTGTGTGTGTGTGTGTGTGTGCGTGCATGCATATGCATATGTGCGTGTGTGTTTGTGTGTGTGCATGCATTTGTGCATGCATGCTTGTGTACGCTTGTGTGTGTGTGTGTGTGTGTGTGTGTGTGTGTGTGTGTGTGTGTGTGTGTGTGTGTGTGTGTGTGTGTGTGTGTGTGTGTGTGTGTGTGCGTGCATGCATATGCATATGTGCGTGTGTGTTTGTGTGTGTGCATGCATTTGTGCATGCATGCTTGTGTACGCTTGTGTGTGTGTGTGTGTGTGTGTGTGTGTGTGTGTGTGTGTGTGTGTGTGTGTGTGTGTGTGTGTGTGTGTGCGTGCATGCATATGCATATGTGCGTGTGTGTTTGTGTGTGTGCATGCATTTGTGCATGCATGCTTGTGTACGCTTGTGTGTGTGTGTGTGTGTGTGTGTGTGTGTGTGTGTGTGTGTGTGTGTGTGTGTGTGTGTGCGTGCATGCATATGCATATGTGCGTGTGTGTTTGTGTGTGTGCATGCATTTGTGCATGCATGCTTGTGTACGCTCGTGTGTGTGTGTGTGTGTGTGTGTGTGTGTGTGTGTGTGTGTGTGTGTGCGTGCATGCATATGCATATGTGCGTGTGTGTTTGTGTGTGTGCATGCATTTGTGCATGCATGCTTGTGTACGCTTGTGTGTGTGTGTGTGTGTGTGTGTGTGTGTGTGTGTGTGTGTGTGTGTGTGTGTGTGTGTGTGTGTGTGTTAGTGAATAACTGAGTCCAGAATACTGTACTATGAATGCTCACATTCAAGCCAGCCTCCCTCAGCGATGCTATTGTGTTTTCAGTTACTGTTGGCTTCCTAAAAGCAAAAGTGGATTAGTTCACAATAACACAGACACACATGATACGTAGGGGTAATTGTGTGTGTGTGTGTGTGTGTGTGTGTGTGTGTGTGTGTGTGTGTGTGTGTGTGTGTGTGTGTGTGTGTGTGTGTGTGTGTGTGTGTGTGTGTGCAAGTGTGTGTGTGTGTGTGTATGTGTGTGTGTGTGTGTGTGTGTGTGTATGTGTGCGTGCGTGTATGCATGCGCGTGTGTAGGCATACACTCACAGCTCCTCAGGTTTTGAGGGGTCAAAGGAGTTACCAGATCCTCTGTGGCCAATGTCCAATGTCCTCCTCTTTCGGTTCCAGTAGCTACAAAACACCTTGGAGAGGTTGTGGATGTGGTGGTGGTCAATGGGGTAGATAACAAGGTAGTCAACTGCAGGGAGTGAAGAAGAGATGGAGTAGATGTAAGTTTGGCTCAACAGGAGAAAATAAGAGATGGGGGAGAGGAGGAAAGGGGAGGAGTGGGGAGGAGAGGAGAGGAGAGGGGAGGGGAGGAAATAAGAGAGGGGGGAAGATAGGACAATCAATTCAACTCAACACTACCATCAATTCCTGCAAACACATACATAGCAACAATGATGGAAGATACAAACAAGAAGAGCAAAAAACAAACACATATACTGTACGTACGCACACCTACAGTATGTGCATACAAACATAATATCACTCAACCATTGGAACCCAGGAGAGGATGACATGAACATGTGTGCATACATACATACATACATATTACACACTGCAAGATTCCAACAGGAGGTACATACTGTATGTACGTACGTACGTATTTACATGCATACATACATACATACATACATACATACATACATACATACATACATACATATATACATATTACACACTGCAAGATTCCAACAGGAGGTACATACTGTATGTACGTACGTGTGTACATGCAATGAGGATGAACAAACCAGTTGACTGGTTAACTCACACTGTAGGACTCCAACTGGAAGGAGCTCCTTGTTGGAGATGGTGAGAGTGAGTCTACCTCCATCATCCTTCAGGTGTTGCGGTAAAATACTAGAACGACCTAAAAACTCACCATCTTTAGCAGAGAAGATGTCCACCAAGATCGCCTGTGGTGGGTACATGCGCTAGATCTCAGTAGGTCCTACTGTACACACACTAGTAGAGGTCCTACTGTACACACACTAGTAAAGGTCCTACTGTACACACACTAGTAGAGGTCCTACTGTACACACACTAGTAGCTAGAGGTCCTACTGTACACACACTAGTAGAGGTCCTA
>CAUJGJ010000431.1:1184700-1237200 GCA_963170055.1 Halisarca cf. caerulea
CTGTGCCTGTTTCAAGCATTTTTGGAGGATGCTTTTGATGAAGCCTTTTTGTACAATCCTGTGTCAATCCCTTTTATCATTTTTATACGTTTTTTATGCACCTATACTATAACAGTAGAACTTGTCAATGATCAGTAAGTACCTGGGTCAGTGAGTACTCCTGGATAGTAAATACCTGGGTTGATGAGTACTCCTGGATAGTAAGTACCTGGGTTGATGAGTACTCCTGGTTAGTAAGTACCTGGGTTAGTGAGTACTCCTGGATAGTAAGTACTAGTACTTGAACCCCATTCTGTCCCCTCCTATACATACAATACATAAATCTGTCCTGATAGTGAGTACCTCTGATAAGAAGTACAGGCTTCCATCCCTTCCAGGTGCTCACTATAAGCTGCAGTGCACGTGTACTAGGGAACCTCTCTATAACGGACACTTTGGAACCTGTAGAACAGTTTGTTGTACAGAGGTTTCCACTATTCAGAGGTTGTCTTACATGCATGGCAGTCTGTCTGGACCCCAAGAGCAGTCTGTTATAGAGAGGGTTCCACTGTTGTGGGAGTTTGTTATAAGAGGTTCCTCAGTATACGTATTGTACCTAATGCATGGTGGATAGAGTGAACATACCACGACAATAGTAGCTGTGGGTACTTGGAAAAAAAACAACTAATACTCAAAAGAGATGCAGCATTGATTTGTCAGGTGGTCACACACATCGTTTGCATGTGGGGACTGACTGGGCTCAGTACATGTAAACTCCTAAGCAGCCTCCACTACAGCAGATGCAGGGTTAGCACACTGCACACAGTCCAATTGAACTCCGCCTAGTGCTCTACGTATGTACTGATGTGTACATGGCCCCATGCATGCCTAGTGCTCTACATATGTACTGATGTGTACATGCCCCATGCATGCCTAGTGCTCTACGTATGTACTGATGTGTACATGCCCCATGCATGCCTAGTGCTCTACGTATGTACTGATGTGTACATGGCCCCATGCATGCCTAGTGCTCTACATATGTACTGATGTGTACATGGCCCCATGCATGCCTAGTGCTCTACGTATGTACTGATGTGTACATGGCCCCATGCATGCCTAGTGCTCTACGTATGTACTGATGTGTACATGGCCCCATGCATGCCTAGTGCTCTACGTATGTACTGATGTGTACATGCCCCATGCATGCCTAGTGCTCTACGTATGTACTGATGTGTACATGGCCCCATGCATGCCTAGTGCTCTACGTATGTACTGATGTGTACATGGCCCCATGCATGCCTAGTGCTCTACGTATGTACTGATGTGTACATGCCCCATGCATGCCTAGTGCTCTACGTATGTACTGATGTGTACATGGCCCCATGCATGCCTAGTGCTCTACGTATGTACTGATGTGTACATGGCCCCATGCATGCCTAGTGCTCTACATATGTACTGATGTGTACATGCCCCATGCATGCCTAGTGCTCCACGTATGTACTGATGTGTACATGGCCCCATGCATGCCTAGTGCTCTACGTATGTACTGATGGGTACATGGCCCATGCATGCCTGGTGCTATGCCCATCTACAGCTCTATCCCTATACCTGCTAGCACATGCTGTACACAACACTGAAGGCAGCCTACACTGCTCTGTCAGTGTGTTCAATTTTGAATGTTTTTATACACTTCTTTTGTGAGTAATTACTGCTATCTTTATAAATATTGAGTGCTAGCTCAGCAGACCTAACAGTAGTCTAGCAAACCAGACCACCAGGCAGCCCTTCGCTAGGTGGTCTAGTTCACGAGACTAGCCTGACAGGAATCCATATTTTGTGATTGTGCAATGACATTTAGTCATTGCTTAAAAGTGTTTTGTGCTGAAGAAGAGCTGTTTAGTAAGTTTTTCTTCCATGGTGTATATTCAGATCGAATAACAGTAGTTCCTTGTTAGTAGCAGGTGTTGCTATTTAGAATGTGTGACCAAATGTAGTTTATCAGTACATCCATTTTGTATAGGTTTTGTGCTGAAGTGAAGGGGCACCCCTGACGGGGACTTTTTCAACAGAGTCAAACCACACTTCACAATGTGAGTTGTAAACAAGCTTTGCTAACTTGATCTTATCATTATATAGCAATCTTTACAGCTTGATTTCATAGTCACCACCATCCCATGATTGGTACATTTAGCATAGTCTTGTGTAGCCAGACTGGGGCGGGGTCTAGCTACCCGGGAGTACATTTAGAGCGAGTGTTTCAATTTTGTCTAGTCCTTCGGTTATTGCTCTGGTCACACCAGTGGTAGGCACAATCACAGCTATCCCAGGATTGTGATCTGCAAGAGGGAAGCCTGATGCAGACCGCACAGACCTATCTCTGGGAGGGGACATGTGCTCTTCTGCACACAACTGGTGACACCACTGTCTAGTCAGCTCAACTACACAATATTATGTTTATATTTCCATTATTACATACTAATACTATCATTTTTAAAAAGGTCCTAGTGGTAGTCTAGCATGGCAGAATAGACCCTATGCTACCTACCCACCTACCTACCTACCCACCTACCTACCTACCTACCTACCTACCTACCCACCAACCCACCCACCTACCTACCCACCTACCCACCCACCTACCTACCTACCTACCTACCTACCTACCTACCTACCTACCCACCTATCTACCTACCTACCTACCTACCTACCTACCTACCCACCTATCTACCTACCTACCTACCTACCTACCTACCCACCTATCTACCTACCTACCTACCTACCTACCTACCCACCTATCTACCTACCTACCTACCTACCTACCTACCCACCTATCTACCTACCTACCTACCTACCTACCTACCTACCTACCTACCTACCCACCTACCCACCTATCTACCTATCTACCTACCTACCTACCTACCTACCTACCCACCTATCTACCTACCTACCTACCTACCTACCTACCTACCTACCTACCTACCTACCTACCTACCCACCTACCCACCTATCTACCTATCTACCTACCTACCTACCTACCTACCTACCCACCTATCTACCTACCTACCTACCTACCTACCTACCTACCTACCTACCCACCTACCCACCTATCTACCTATCTACCTACCTACCTACCTACCTACCTACCCACCTACCTACCTACCTACCTACCTACCTACCAACCTACCTACCTACCCACCTACCTACCTACCTACCTACCTACCTACCTACCTACATACCTACCTACCTACCAACCTACCTACCTACCAACCTACCTACCTACCTACCTACCTACCTACCTACATACCTACCTACCTACCAACCTACATACCTACCTACCAACCAACCTACCTACCTACCTACCAACCAACCTACCTACCTACCTACCAACCAACCTACCTACCTACCTACCTACCTACCTACCTACCTACCAACCAACCTACCTACCTACCTACCAACCAACCTACCTACCTACCTACCTACCTACCTACCTACCTACTACCTACCCACCCACCTACCTACCTACCTACCTACCCACCCACCTACCTACCCACCTACCTACCTACCTACCTACCTACCTACCTACCTACCCACCCACCTACCTACCTACCTACCTACCTACCTACCCACCTATCCACCCACCTACCTACCTACCTACCTACCTACCTACCTACCTACCTACCTACCTACCCACCTATCTACCTACCTACCTACCTACCTACCTACCTACCTACCTACCTACCTACCTACCCACCTATCTACCTACCTACCTACCTACCAACCTACCTACCTACCTACCAACCTACATACCTACCTACCTACCAACCTACATACCTACCTACCTACCAACCTACCTACCTACCAACCTACCTACCTACCTACCTACCTACCTACCTACCTACCTACCTACCAACCTACATACCTACCTACCAACCAACCTACCTACCTACCTACCTACCTACCTACCCACCTACCTACCTACCTACCTACCTACCAACCAACCTACCTACCTACCTACCTACCTACCTACCCACCCACCTACCTACCTACCTACCTACCCACCCACCTACCTACGTACCTACCTATCTACCTACCTACCCACCTACCTACCTACATACCTACCTACCCACCTACCTACCCACCTACCCACCCACCTACCTACCTACCTACCTACCTACCTACCTACCTACCTACCTACCTACCTACCTACCCACCTATCTACCTACCTACCTACCTACCTACCTACCTACCCACCTATCTACCTACCTACCTACCTACCTACCTACCTACCTACCTACCTACCTACCCACCTATCTACCTGCCTACCTACCTACCAACCTACCTACCTACCTACCTACCTACCTACCAACCTACCTACCCACCTACCTTCTTACCTACCTACCTACCTACCTACCAACCTACATACCTACCTACCTACCAACCTACCTACCTACCAACCTACCTACCTACCAACCTACCTACCTACCTACCTACCTACCTACCTACCTACCAACCTACATACCTACCTACCAACCAACCTACCTACCTACCTACCTACCTACCTACCTACCCACCCACCTACCTACCTACCTACCCACCCACCTACCTACCTACCTACCTACCTACCCACCTACCTACCTACCTACCTACCTACCTACCCACCTACCTACCTACCTACCTACCTACCCACCTACCTACCCACCTACCTACCTACCTACCTACCTACCTACGTACCTACCCACCTACCTACCTACCCACCTACCTACCTACCCACCTACCCACCTACCTACCTACCCACCTACCTACCCACCTACCTACCCACCCACCTACCTACCTACCCACCTACCTACCTACCTACCTACCTACCTACCCACCTACCTTCTTACCTACCTACCTACCTACCTACCAACCTACATACCTACCTACCTACCAACCTACCTACCTACCAACCTACCTACCTACCAACCTACCTACCTACCTACCTACCTACCTACCAACCAACCTACCTACCTACCTACCTACCTACCTACCTACCTACCTACCTACCTACCTACCTACCCACCCACCTACCTACCTACCTACCCACCCACCTACCTACCTACCTACCTACCTACGTACCCACCTACCTACCTACCTACCTACCTACCTACCCACCTACCTACCTACCTACCTACCTACCCACCTACCTACCCACCTACCTACCTACCTACCTACCTACCTACGTACCTACCCACCTACCTACCTACCTACCTACCTACCTACCTACCTACCTACCCACCTACCTACCTACCTACCTACCTACCTACCCACCTACCTACCTACCCATCTACCTACCTACCTACCTACCTACCCACCTACCTACCTACCTACCCACCTACCTACCTACCTACCTACCTACCCACCCACCTACCTACCCACCTACCTACCTACCTACCTACCCACCTACCTACCCACCCACCTACCTACCTACCCACCTACCTACCTACCTACCCACCTACCTACCCACCTACCTACCTACCTACCCACCTACCCACCTACCTACCTACCCACCTACCCACCTACCTACCTACCCACCTACCTACCCACCTACCTACCCACCCACCTACCTACCTACCCACCTACCCACCTACCTACCCACCTACCTACCCACCTACCTACCTACCTACCCACCTACCCACCTACCTACCTACCTACCTACCCACCTACCTACCTACCTACCTACCCACCTACCTACCCACCTACCTACCCACCTACCTACCCACCTACCTACCTACCTACCCACCTACCCACCTACCTACCTACCTACCTACCCACCTACCTACCTACCTACCTACCTACCTACCTACCTACCTACCTACCCACCTACCTACCCACCTACCTACCTACCTACCTACCCACCTACCTACCCACCTACCTACCTACCCACCCACCTACCTACCAACCTATCTACCTATGTAAATAGCTCTATTGAGCTTGCAAGCAGGTAGGAGATCTTCCAGGATGGGTGGTAGTTCCTGACATTATGTGAATATTGTAAGATTTTGAAATGCCCCTCAAAAAACCCTCTGTGCCACAAGTGACTGTGAATGTCAGTTTTATGGTACATTAAAGTGGGGTTGGCAGGTTAATGAGGTGGACACTCGGCTGGTACATGCATTTTGATTTGTTTTCAGAATCTAGGGCGAATTAGTGGGGTTGGCGGTTTGTAGAGGGGAGATCAGAGAGGTTCTCTGTTCTACTGTACATACAGTTGTCATGTGTGTGGATTATAGAGGGGAGATCAGAGAGGTTCTCTGTTCTACTGTACATACAGTTGTCATGTGTGTGGATTATAGAGGGGCAGATCAGAGAGGTTCTCTGTTCTACTGTACATACAGTTGTCATGTGTGTGGATTATAGAGGGGCAGATCAGAGAGGTTCTCTGGGTATACAGTCAGACCTCACTTATCTGCACACATCTGTTTAGGATGAAATTGTAGTTAAAGTGAGGGAACTGGATAAATGAGGGAGCAGTAGCATAGTGTACAGTAGGATTATTGCAGGTTTGTTAAGATAAAGGTTATTGCAGAAGGCGAGGGAACTGGATATCCGAGGTGCGGATAAATGAGGTCTCACTGTTTACAGTTGTCGTGTGTGAATGATGAGTAGTCACAGTAGCTCATGTCAGTGGTTTCTTGTGTCCGTGGTGTATTTGCAGATTTAGATATGAATTGGATTTATATAGTGTGTATGCCAACACTGTCAGCACATTCTTGCTACTAACACCTAGTACAGTGGGACTGTGATCCAACATCTCTATAATCCGACATTCTCTCTGATCTGACCATACTGTGAGGTACATCCACCATATTAACTATACTATAAGAATCTCTTGATAATCCAACAACCTCTGTAATCTGACATTAGTTTGTTGTCCACTGAGTGTCAGATTATCAAGGTTCCACTGTATACTGAATGTTACTTGTTGCCCACAGAGTGTCAGATTATCAAGGTTCCACTGTATACTGAATGTTACTTGTTGCCCACAGAGTGTCAGATTATCAAGGTCCCACTGTATACTGAATGTTACTTGTTGTCCACAGAGTGTCAGATTATCAAGGTCCCACTGTATACTGAATGTTACTTGTTGTCCACAGAGTGTCAGATTATCAAGGTTCCACTGTATACTGAATGTTACCTGTTGCCCACAGAGTCTCAGATTATCAAGGTCCCACTGGAGTAGTATTGTAGGTCATGTGCTCAGTTCTTCCTTCAAGTCTATCCTAAATTGTCCTTTATGTAGGTCTGGTTCTGCTGGTAAGCGCTCTTCAGTTGGTACGGACGTTTCTCTAGCTAAAAGGAAGACAACCAACTACAGTGACTTACCAGCTTCTGATGTAGTGAGCCGTTTTGGGAAAGAGAAACTCATCGGAAAATGTAAAATCCTGATACATGGGAACGTGGCTAGACTTCCACTGCTGGAAGCTAGAGATCTTATAAATTCTGACTGTAGGAACAGCATTGAAGCAAAGCTGAACCATGGGCAGAGCTCCTTAGCAGCTACTGAACTAGTGGAGTATTTTGAAGTAAACCACGATGGAGTCAGAATGGAGGAATTCTGTGTTTTTGTGGAGGATCAGGCTGGAAAATCTTCTACTCAGCTTTTGAAGTTTGCAAAAAAACTAAAAGACTGCATCATACAGCTAGCATTAGCAAGTGTGTGTGTGTGTGTGTGTGTGTGTGTTGCAGTATACGTGTAGGAACCATGGGGGGGCTGGAGGAGCTCGAACCCCCAATTTTTTTATTCTATATTTGTCTGATCATAATATTATATTAATCAAGTTATTGCACTGCACATGATTTGCATGTGAAATTGAATGCCCCCCCCACCCCCCACCTCCCCCAAAGTACAAATCATGCCCATGCCAATGATTTGCATGTTGTGAATTTGGATGTAAGATAGTGTGAATGTTATTTTACTGAATTCAGAGATTCTTGTATCTACTAGTTCACAATGTGCAGCCAATGACAGGCTAACTGAAGACTGCATGATATTATACGTACATATCTACTGTTTTGAATTGGTCTCCTCCTTCTTCTTTGTTCTGTTTGATGTGTATCTTTTGGTCATGTTTGGTACTATTGCCTGCATGGTGTAGCATTGTTTGTTTCTTCTCTTGCAGGTCATGGGCCATCAGTGCTTACAGATGAATCTGAACCATCATCTTCACAGCTGAAAACCAATGAGGCCCAAGTTAAGGTGATTGCTTGTCTGTTATGCATGTTTGCACACAGCAGTATCAGGTATAGTATATACCTCAACATGCAGTATCAGGTATAGTATATACCTCAACATGCAGTATCAGGTATAGTATATACCTCAACATGCAGTATCAGGTATAGTATATACCTCAACATGCAGTATCAGGTATAGTATATACCTCAACATGCAGTATCAGGTATAGTATATACCTCAACATGCAGTATCAGGTATAGTATATACCTCAACATGCAGTATCAGGTATAGTATGTACCTCAACATGCAGTATCAGGTATAGTATGTACCTCAACATGCAGTATCAGGTATAGTATATACCTCAACATGCAGTATCAGGTATAGTATATACCTCAACATGCAGTATCAGGTATAGTATATACCTCAACATGCAGTATCAGGTATAGTATGTACCTCAACATGCAGTATCAGGTATAGTATATACCTCAACATGCAGTATCAGGTATAGTATATACCTCAACATGCAGTATCAGGTATAGTATATACCTCAACATGTAGTATCAGGTATAGTATATACCTCAACATGCAGAAGCTGCTTTGACCTTTTAATGTTCGTTTATGTGTGCTAAGACAAGTTGGAACCTCACAACCTGTAGGAGCTCAGGTTATTGCAGATAATGATATTCATATCCGTGTGGTTGTACTATTGTAAACTATACACAAGTACCAGAAATAACCTACACAGCATGTATCCCAGCAATGACCCCTACCTGGGAGTACTACCCTCATTCTACACAGCATGTGTCCCAGCAGTGACCCCTACCTGGGAGTACTACCCTCATTCTACACAGCATGTGTCCCAGCAGTGACCCCTACCTGGAGTACTACCCTCATTCTACACAGCTTGTGTCCCAGCAGTGACCCCTATCTGGGAGTACACCCTCATTCTACACAGCATGTGTCCCAGCAGTGACCCCTACCTGGGAGTACTACCCTCATTCTACACAGAATGTGTCCCAGCAGTGACCCCTACCTGGGAGTACTACCCTCCAGGGGACTGCCCCACCTACTGCCCCACCTACTGTCCCACCTACTGTCCCACCTACTGTTCCACCTACTGCCCCACCTACTGTCCCACCTACTGCCCCACCCACTGCCACCACCCCAAACTCTCCAGCTTCCACCCCAAACAATTCCAACTGTAATAAAAATTGCTACAGAGATGGCCCTACTTGAGTGTCAAAGTCAACCTTGAATGGTCCAAAATGGCCTGAAATAACACCTTATGTCTCGCATGGCTGGCAAGTACTGTAATACTGAAGCTCACCCCAAAATAATTTTCATCCTAGATAGAACCGTCATATTGTATTGGATATACGTATTGTGAGCGCTCTTTGTTTTCAACGTGATCCATTAGCAGTGGTTTCTAATTTGTCATTGCATGAGCGTCTTTCAGATGACATTGGTAATCTCACATCAACAGAATGGGAGGAGATGGCAACATTGGTGATGTTGCACCTATGATTGTATACCCTGATATGCACTTTACGTATCGTGTGGTTTTGTATTCACAATATTTTGCGGATTGCAAGCCCTCATGCAGCAAACGTCTATGCTCTTGTGCAATGGCAAAACATGGCTGTTCAAGATGTAAATAATGTGAAAATCGCCAAAAACCAGGATCCACGATAGTTTCAACCCTCAAAAATTACAGTGTGTATGGCACAAATTGAATGCTTGCTTTTCAGAGGTTGAAGAGATGAAAGGTTTTGCTGTGTGTCCGAATTCTTTCTGGTTATCTTACTTTCTATTTCTTTGGCCCGCAATATGTTAAAATTTCCAAAAATCCCCAGGGGAAAGTGTTGTAATCAGGTATTGTTTCCCTGTATGTACACATAAGCACAGTGACTGCATGCATGCATGGTGGTCCGCATGTGAACCATTTCCCCTTGTCATGTGATACCTGTTTTAAGCTTCCACTCTGTTCTGTCTACTTTCTACAGGGTCCACTTGATAGCCCTCATATCCACAGACTGAGGGACCATCTCTACAAGAGATACAAGAGGTTCCAAGTTGGGGAAGGATGGAGGGAAATGGAGTTTGTCAGGCTTGCTGTCCTCAAAGGCCAAGTAAATGTACCTAAAGACGAGGAAGAGATCCGCGACAAGCTTGCCTTTCTCCAAAGATTCAGAAATTGTGGAGAAGAAGAGCGACAGATTGCGGGCTACATCAATATCTTTGATCTACTTCACAAGTCAAGCGGTAGCATTCGTGTAGTCTACGGCCAACCTGGAATTGGGAAGACCACTCTCCTCACTCACGTGTGTCGAGCACTAGCCATGAAGGAAGCAGAAAGCGAGTACGCACTAGTGCTCTACTTTCCACTGAGAAACAAGGCGGTGTCTGGAGCCAAAACTCTCTCAGAACTGTTATCCTACTATACCTCTGATAACAAGAAGCTTGATCTCTCTGGAGTTGAACAATCCCTAGTTGACAGTGAGGAGAAACAGACCCTGTTAATTTTGGATGGAGCAGATGAAGTTCGTGAACTGCTCTCCGTTCCAGACAGCAGTGTGATCCAGGAGATTCTCGCAGGCAACACTCTTCCCCAAGCTGATGTAATTGTTAGCAGCCGTCCAGGAAGTCTGCCCTTCCTTCAGCGTCCCAGCTCTTCTTTTTATGAAATTCACGGGTTCGACCAAGCATCCATAGATCGCTACATAGAAGATTTCTTCAAAGGGACACCCGAGAAAGCAGAGAAGATGATGAAGGAGCTTCACTCCCGTCCTGATCTTCTAGGAGGTGCTCACATACCAATGAATCTCTTTATCTACTGTTCCATCTATGATTACGGGAGACTCCCTCCCACGATAACGGAATGCCACAAGAAATTTCTCTGTAATGTAGTGAAAAGAGAATATGAGAAGTGTGGAATCCCCTGTCAAGTGAATCCGTCCCTGAGTCGATTGTCACCCGAGGTCAAAGGTTTATTCAAATCACTGGGTGCCCTAGCATACGAAGGTATGATGAAGAATCCGCCAGTCTTCGTGTTTGATGAAAGCCATATTCGAGGAGCTTTTCCCACTGTCCCACCAGAAGCAGTCATTAAGGAGTCCATATTCAAAGGCCTGCTTGTGCAGCATTCCTGCAGAGTTGGGTATGAGGAGGTGAACACCTTCAACTTTTCCCACACCACTAACCACGAGTTTTTTGTGGCATGGCATATTTCCCATCTACCCGAGGCCGACCAATTGCAGTTTGTGAGGGAGCATTTCTCTGATCCTAAATTCGCCGTCGTTGTTCGATTCTACTCAGGTCTGACAGGTCTTTCTACACCTGGAGTAACTTCTCTTCTCTGCCAGTCTGTCTCAGCTCGTTCCACTTCAAGTGTCTTTTCTCCTGCGATTTCCTTCTCTCTGCCTTCACGGTGTTCCAATCATGATCCTAGCCTTCTGTATCTTTTCCACTCTCTTTATGAGTCTCAGAACTTGAAATTAACACAAAACATTGTACAGCATCTCAACCAGTCACTTGAGTTCGATCTTTTACTAACAACTCATGACATCCTTGCCACTGCACACTGTTTGGACAAATGTACTCATTTGAAGGAGCTCTCATTTTCAGGTGTAAATCTCCCTCCCTCCTCTCTGCCTCATGTGGTTACAATTCTAAAAGCTAATTCTCATCTACTGTCTTTGGACCTACCAGTGGAACACCTGTCCTCCACAGGTGAGTGTGTTTATTGTCTTTTATTATAATAAAGACAGAGTTTAGTTGGACTGAGTGCACACTGTACAAATTCCTACATCCCTCACATATGTATATGGCTACGGGATGTAGGAATTTGCACAGTGTGCACTCAGTCCAACTGAACTCTTTCTAGCCCTGTACCCATCTAGCCTCATGTTTGTATAGCCCTATGCTTGTCTAACCCTATGCCCGTCTTGCCCTTTGCCCACCTGGCCCTGTGCCTGTTATAATATGTATATTAATTAGGGTGTATGAAAGATTAATGAAAATAGTAAAATTATGTAGGATTGACAGAATTGTGCTAAAAGGCTTTATCAAAAGTATCCTCCAAAAATCCTTGGAACAAGAGTACTAAGTTGTGAAACATGCACAGGGCTAGAGGGGCGAAGGTCAAAACAGGCATATACCTACATGATGCTAGACAGGTACAGGGCTAGACAGAGTTTAGTGGGACTGAGTGCACACTGTAAACTAATTCCTACATCCCTCACATGTGCTTGTATACCGTAGGAATGATAGTAATATGATTGTTTTAGTTATGTGATTATGCAGATTTTCACAAAATTGCATACTTAAAAATGGCATAATACACTGCACGTGATCTCTGTTGTCGTCACTCGACACATGTCAGTTCCTGAAGTACTGCCTAGTGTTCTGCAAACAGGTGTTGGTGAGAGAGCGACCAAGAAGCCAAAACTGCCGTCACAGACTTCATCAGTAACTCTGGCCACTCCATCTCCCCTGCCCTGTCTTCATCAGAAAAAGTGGTGTGGTGCATTTAGTCTTGCATAGCTCAGACTGCAGCTATTTCTCCTCCTTTATTTAGCTATTTCTCCAGACCCTCCTTTATGTGGTGACTATGCCACTGAATAGCAAAGGCAAAGTAGCTCTCTGCATGGGCTACGTGAGAGTAAAAGCACTACACTACATTCTTGACTGAAGACAGGGCATGGGAGAAGATAAATATTGTAATGGGACTGCAGTCTTTTCAGGTTTAGCCAGAACACGTAACTAAAACATGCATCCACTCATATCGCAGGTATGCTATGGCTGAATCAAGGCCAGAATAGGTCACAATGGGGCATGTACGTGGTTTTAAGTTCTGTGGTCAAAGTACAACACCTTTGAAGGTCTTGTCATGTGGGGCGAGTGTGGTTTAACCTGAAGTGTCCAGTGACGTCAGATCGAATTGTTTACTCCCTCTTAACCAGCCCAATGATGACATTTTCGAATGTATCGGTTTTTACATGAGAGCATGTGACTTCAGTCTGAAGAAAAGTGTGTTGGTTGAGTGGGAATTTTCTTTCAAAATCGCGGTGGTAAAAATCTTGACTTGGAGCAATGGCAATAGTACCATCAGGTTCCCAATAGTCCAAACCGCAGTGAAAGATTCCTGGAGCTTTGTACGTACATTCTACTGTTTGAGTTATGTCCCATGTTTTATGGCTGGAGACCTCAGGAAACCATGTAACCCCTGGACATGTAACACCCATGCTTTGAGCTACCAGTCTCCAGGAATCTTTCAGACCACTTAAGAATCTAAGGAGTCCTTTGAACTGATTGGCGTGTTCAGAAGCTGAGATTTTTACAACTGTGTTTTTGCTTTTTTGGTTTTCGACAGTAGGCAAAGAAAATGCTTGTAGCGAGTCGTTCGATTTGTAGATCATCTTGAGAAGAGCACCAACATAGCATCAATGTGTTTTGCAATGTAAAATATTCAGTCTATGCCAACATTACCCTATCCAGAAAGCAAAAAATGGGGTTAATTTATTACAGTATGTCACTAATCAGACGTAACTCACCTGCGATAGCTCAATTTGTACATGTTTAGCAACACATAACTTTCCATGGTACGTGGTGATCGATAATTGATATTTTACTTTAATATTATATGTTTTGTCCGATTTTATGGCAGCGTCAAAATGGCCACCGCTACAATGACCGTAATGACCCCTATTTTCTTCACAAATACTTTGTAAAACACCCACAAGACATCATGTATAATCTTGTCAACTCTTTCGTTCATGTGCTGTTTTCGGTAGTTACACAATGAAACGTTTGCTACAACATACGAAAACAGTTTCAGTTGAAAAGGCAGAGATCTAGATGATGGCTTTTAATTTTATATAAAGTGGGTTTGAAATAATCGTAGGATCCAATCTGGATTTTCACCATGTATACTTTTGAAATTCTATTCCTTGGCTGTTATGTGCAGCATTTGGTGGTTTCCCAGCCAGGACAAGACAGGAAATAGAGAGACGTAACTTTAACGACCAATCAAAAGTACAGTATACGCAGTGAAAGTTTAGCTTGCCTTTTATAAATCACTGGCCCCTTAAATTTCTGCAGTTATGGACTGCCGTCTAGATCTTCGCCTTTTACAAGGAAATTTCCCAAATGAAGAAGGCTTCTCTCAAGGCCAACATCACATGATGTCACTAGACAGAAGTTTATAAAAATTTCAATGCAATGAATGCAAGTCCATTATTATCTTCGGTTTTTGTGGCAAGAGCTATCAGTCTTGGTCAAGAGAAATTCTATAGAGCTTATGCGTTTACGCAACACTTTAGATGTGATGTCACACTTCCGATGGCAATAAGGCATGCATACGCAAGGATAGAGAATATATCCATTCTTTCGACTGCAACTGAACGCTCACCCTGAATATCCAAAATGAAGTTGAGGACTGCTATCCCACATTAGAAATGAAGATCACTATGTCTTTGAAGGGACACTCCGGGCAATTTAATAGAAGTTTGTCCTCAAACAGAGAGTCTTTGATGCTGATTCCAATGCTGCAAACCATTTATACATGTGCATGTGCTTTAGTTTAAGAGATATTTTAGAAATTCTCAAATTGATATCATCACGTTACATTATTGAATGACAGTCTGTTGAGTTCACAGTGTATGAATACGTACGAATAGTGAAGATAAAGAGGTACAAATCATTCCTTTCGATACCTGAGGTATTGGAGACAGTAGGACAGAATCGATGTGGCTTTGTTTCATTCTTTTAAGCTGGTCATATTACGCAGAACTGCAGCCCAAGACGGTCAAATTCAGCAATAGTGTACAATCGTGAGTCATCTGCACTATTTCTATTGCTGAGAGGTGAGCCTTTGACCGTAGTCGTCAAGAACGACTCAAAATGCACTTTCTAACACTCGTGCAGGTCCCAAAACTGATCGCACTATATAGTACTCCTTCCTAAGACTCCATCACTCTTTGACGTCACGTTATGTCATCCAACATGGCGGATTTTAACTTGTAATTTACAGCTTTAACTGCAAATATCTCGTAAACTAAGCAGCACATGCAGAAAACGTTCACAGAGGTCCTTTCACCATATACACTCTATACTATGTAACCGTAGTATAGAGTGTCTATGCTTTCACATCATGGCCCACTCACTGGTACACACCCCTTTACAAACTCCTGGATCCACCCTGTCTATGATTAAGTACAAGAATAAGTCACTGATGCTTCATTTCTTAACTTCAATGGTCAATATGTATTATCTACATGTAGAGCATTACACACCATCCTAAATTGGGACAATATATATGCTTATTATTAAGCATGAGTTGTAGAGGCTGTGGCCTTTAGCCCCCCACCCCCCTCTCCACACTTGGCAAACCATTCCTTCTCCTATGTATAGAGACCACTGTAAGCTGGTACATTGTCCACTTCAGTGATACTGAAGCACCTCAGAGTCTGTATTTGGGGTGAAAGTGAATTTGCGCTGTAATGTATGGCATCATGTTTTTCCTTGCCAAGCAACTACTATACTCCATAATACAGTAAAACCTGTCTTAAAGACCACTTGAATATAAAGACCACCTGTCTATGGAGACCACTGTAGGCTGGTTCATTGTCCACTTCAGTTGTACTAAGGTACCTCTGTACAAGGACAGGACCTCTACAGAGACCACAAATACTTGGTCCATTGAATGGTCATTATAGACAGGTCTCACTGTATCCTAAGCTTGTTCCAAGTGGTTTTGGAGGATGCTTTTGATAAAGCCTTCTTACACGGTCCTGTGTCAATCCAACATCCCTTTACCATCTTTAAACCATTTTTATCCACCCTTACCCTTGTATGGTTTTTATACATACACCCTTACATGCTATCCCATAGTCATGTAGTATTCACATGTGCTGCACCTTCAGATGCTACTGCTCTAGTCAGTGGGACGGCAGTGGAGAAGTTGGACCTTGGTGTGAGGGAAACAACACTATCAGCATTGTCAGCCATTTTCCACAGCAGGACCGTCAAAGAATTGACACTGAACATATCCTCTCTTTCTAAAGTAAGAAATGATGTTTTGTGAGACTTTATATGATTTTGTTGTTTTATGATGTCTTCACTTCCCAGGACCGTGACAGTGGGAAGGAAAAACAAGATCTATCTAATTCGGTATCAGAGAATACCACACTCAGGAAACTAGTCCTACGTGGTTCATCAGACTCCATGACAGCAGTGCTACATGGTGTAGCTGCTAGTGCTACCATTGAAGACCTTGAAGTGCGGGGTAAGTTAGCTGAAAGGGCATGTTTGGTTACCATGGCTACAGTATTATTGAATTGTTTGCCATAAATTGGTAACATGTTCACTTCCTCACTTATAGGTCTTAACTCTCCTGATGGTGGAGAGTATGGTGTAGCAGAAGCACTGGCCAAGTGTGTTGTGTACACTGAGTTGAGGAGAGTTGAAATGGTGTTCCTTCCACCTCTTCCTGTGCTTAAGTCACTCACTACAAGAGAAGTACCACTAGAAGAACTTGTGATCTACCCACATTTGGTATGTTGACTACACCATGCAGGTGGTGTGTGGGTGGTTTGTGTTTGCATGGATGCTTAAAGCCATGTAAGTTAGTGCAGCAGTCATCATGATCCTTATAGACTGTACAGGGTTCTATCTAGGATAAAGCGTTGGGGGAAGCTTCAGTATTGCAGTGCATGCCTGCCATGCGAGACATGATCGTGTTTTTGATGGCATTGTACGTATGTATTGTATCTAGGGCTGTACGGTGTCAGAAATTATCAGTTTCGGTATATTCCCCACATTCTATCACGGTATTACTATAATCACGGTATACTGAGTGTTGAAACTGTAGACAACATCCAAATGAATCCTTGTCACACAGATTAAGACCATTCACCAACAACTGTCCTGTATGCTGCATGATGTGCTCCTTTTACACCCGTAATCTTGACTGGTGTTGCTTGTTTTCTACATCATCAATTAGCGGCTGTTCTTGATGCGTCATTTAACGTCTTCTGGATGACGTTTGAAATTTCATGAACTAAAAGAATGGGAGGAAATGACGACTTTGGTGACATTGCACCTACGTATATGTGCATGAGACGTCACGAAAATGGCTGGATTTCTGAGATAAAAAATTCACCAGCTTTGCCACAGGTCAAAATTTGTCTCTTCGGAGTGCCCTAATCTGCCATTATTGCTTATCGACTGTTTCCAGGAAGCAAATCAAGTACAGCGGCAAGCAATGCAAGGAAGTTGATTCCATTCCCTCTGCGTAGTTCCTGATTTTAGATTGAGCCACACTAAAGAACGCCACTTTTAATCCGCGTAACTAGGATATTTTGGTAAATTGTCGCATATTCATTGCATAACACCGTAAAACGGGATCGTAGGTAACTTTTGTACGTGTTCTAACTTCGTTGGAATCCCTATTAGAAGGTTCAAACGTATGGAGCATGTTACTATTGCTATGTGTATGCTTCGTATAAAATTTGAATTAAATGTGCTAAACTTTTGTCATTTTCCACAACCACGAGTAGAGCCACTAAAGTGGCTCATCCACAATAAAGGGTTAAAGTAGCACATATGTTAACTGTTAGAAAGCTATAACGTTCAGTAAACATTTCTCAAAGGAAGAAACCACCGCATTGAAAAATAGCTGAGTTTGTGCAGCAAGTGAAAATCATCGAGGACTTTCATGAGACTAGCATCAAGAGAAGGCAAAAGTAGATAAAACAAGATCTCTATTCATCTAGTACACAAACAGAAATTGTCCGAAGAAAGGGCTGCAGCATGTACGATCATTTATCGTGTTAAAAGCAAGGATAAATATTGTTATACTTGCATGTCTTGCTCCCAAAGCCTTCATCGTAAGCCTAGGCTCATCTTGCTGATCAGTGAGAGGGAATTCGAGCAGAAGATCAACAACAGATGGCAACCAACAATCTTGTCTTACGCGATAGTAGCAGGTGCAAATAGCCAAGCATGGTCGGCGTCCATTTTCTGAGGCGTGTTTTTGGTTGTGGCATGACAGCCAGTGGTTGTTTATCTTTAACATTGTTCAGTATGGGAAGTACCGTACAGTGAAACAATACCTGATTGCAACACATTTTCCAGGGGATTTTTGGGGATTTTTGGGGATTTCAACATATGCCAGTCCAAAGAGAACAGAAAGTGACATGACCAGAAGAAATTTTATACCTGCGGTAAAAAGTTCTTTCTTTGACCTCAAAACCAGCCATTTTCGTGAGGTTTCACATACTACTATATGTAGGTGCAATGTCATAAATGGTGCCTTCTCTCCCCATTCTGTGGTATGTGAAATTTCAAATGATGAGCTGTGGTTCAAACCTCTGGTGTCTTTCAGCTCTGATGGTCATCCTATCTTGTTATGGGCGTAAGTATTACGGGACTAGAGGGTGGTTGCCAGATTGACACTGGAGAAGTAGTTGTTGAAGTAGATGTGCTTTGTCTGGTAAGGGGCAAGCTGGAGGACCACTGCTGGACCCAAACCACCCACCACTATCCCCTTTTGCACCTGTGTATACAGTGATAGGATAGCACCTGCACTAGCACTTGTGTATACAGTGATACGGTAGAAGTAGACATTGAAGAATTGCATAAGAACCAAATATTGAAACCGCAGTTTGTAGGCTTAATCAGAAGATATTGCTCCAAGGAGCTGGCATTCGTCCTTTGAATCCTGCATTCATTGACAGTCAAAGAGCATCTTGAACGAGACAGTCACTATTGACTGATTTTGTCCTGTCATGTATGACATGTGTTGTGATCCTATTTCCTGTGCATGGTATTGTATGGCTGTGTTAGTACTTGCTGCATCGCTACATTCACTTATAATAATGTACTTAACTTATTGTTACCGTGTGTCCAAATATTGACCTGTCATGCATTACACGTTGTACTAACTTCAATTGGATTTTATTCATACTGCAACTCCAAGCACCATTGTTATTGTAATTGTGATATTTTCAAGAGCAAACATGACTTCTTCAATTGTTACCTGCATGCACAAGCGTATGTGCAGTCCTGATTGGTGGGAGAGGTGTGGTTTTCTGGACTGTCTATAGCATAAGAAGGTAGCTATCTCCTGTAAATGTGTACATGTCCAGCAACCTTTGATGAGAGGTGTTAAGTATCATGCTTTTGTTAATACTGTTATTGACATGCAGTTGTGGGGTGGAGAGGACTTGAAGGAGCTGGAGAGGACTGCTGCCAAGATCAGAGTAGTTAGAAAACTAGTCCTACTTAGTCCATCAGACTACAAGACAGCAGTGCTACATGGTGTAGCTGCTAGTGCTACCATTGAAGACCTTGTAGTGTATAGTAAGTTAGCTGAAAGGGCATGTTTGGTTACCATGGCTACAGCGTTATTGTATTGTTTGCCATAAATTGGTAACATGTTCACATCCTCACTTGTAGGTTTTCCTGATGGTGGAAAGCATGATGTAGCAGAAGCACTGGCCAAGTGTGTTGTCAATGCTGAGTTGAGGAGAGTTGAAATAGAGGGCCTCCCAGCTCTTCCTGTGATGAAAGCCCTTACTACAAGGGAAGTAGCACTAGAAGAACTTGTGATCCACTCCCCACATTGGGTATGTTGACTACAACATGCACCAGCTGATGTGTGGGTGGTTTGTGTGTCAATGTATGAGGGTTGTATCAGTGAGTGCAGCAGTTGTTATGAGCCTTAGACTGTTTGAGTGACCCCTTCTCCTGTCAAGAGGTAGTGTCCAGTCAAATTCCAGCCCCCAAATACGTAGCTGCTGACATGCATAACCTGTAGTTCCACTTTCAACTTGAATTGTACTTTCCATACTTGTACTGATCTCTGCACATGTGAAGTACAGTGCTGAGTGAAAATAACTAACCCTTAAATGCGTTCAATGCACTAACAATTTGCAAGTCTCGTGTGAGTGAAAACTCTCTTGTGAGTAATGAGCTTGAGTGCAGAATGCACACCTGTTTTGTAGTGATCGTGACACATATTGGTTAAAGCTGTCATTGGTGTTCAGGCACATCCCAGCAAATTCCACTCATTTTACCTTGTTGGCCTCAGAAATCATTGAAACCGGTCTTGTTCTAACAGCCACCCACTCAACCCAGACTCCTAATCGGTACTGGGCACATGACTAAAGCTAGCAGACTGCTTAGTATGGGCACATGTCAATACGTGGAAAGGAGAAAAAGAAGCGAAAAAGAGCGCCACCGACCAGGATCAAACTGAGGGTCTTGTGCATGGGAGTTGAGCATGATGGCTGCTGCACTGCCGATCCGACCCTGGGATGCCCTTTTTTGTTTTCCGTTTTATCTCTCGCATTCCGGCATCGTCGGATGGTTGTGGATGACAAATTCACACCAAATTACTGGCTATCAGTCTTGAAATAGTATCGTCGGAAAGACATATAGCTTGTTATCCTCAGCCAGCAAATGATTCATAAATACTACCATTTTGCTAGTTATCTCTGATGGTCTTCCAGTACAATGCAGGTTTCCCAAAGAGCTAGCTGTCTTTTCCCATATCAAGATTGTCTTTCACACAGCCACTAAAGAAACAGGTCTCCATTTATTGGCTAATGTGGACACTATCGATGAGACCCATCAGTCTTTGTATCTCCGAAGAAGACAGCTCATCACCCTCAGCTGGCAAATAATCCATAAATGCTGCCATTTTGCTAGTTATCGCTGATAGTCTTCCAGTACAATGCAGGCAGAGAGATGTCCTTCCCCCATCTGAAGGTTGACTTGCACACAGTCACTATCGAAGAAGATCTCCCTTCATTGGCTAACGTGGACACTATTGATGAGACACTCGACCCTTTGGGCCACAAGTGGACCATCCTTTCATGAATGTACGGAGACAGGTGTTTGGAAGACATCGAAGATGGAGACATTACTTGATTGGGAAATAACACGTTGAATTCTGTCCAGCCATTGCCTATCCTCCATTTTCTTTACAAAATGTGATAATTGTAACCAAATCATCACTGCATTCTGTCACTCACACGAGGCTCACATGTAACGTATGCATACACACACATGACACACATTCGGAGGGTGGCTACTTCTAACCACCACTGTATGAGTAGTGTTTGGCTAGCACACCATGTACCTCAGAAAGTACAGAAGGCTCAATGCACTCACTTGTCAGCTTTTCTCATAATAACAATGGTACTTGTCATTAGCTGGGCAATGTCCGACAGTCTTACTACTCACCGATAACTGGCAACATCCATGGCTGCATGTGTGTGTGTTGGAGTATTGAGGGGAGGGACAAACTTGTATGTGTAGATATTATACATGTAATACTTTAATTCACAGTACATGTTGTTTCATTGTATGCCAGCCATAATACACCAATATGTTAGCATTAGCTTTAATCGGCCATGTGCTGTTGTTACCATGACAACATGTGTACAGTTGAAAATAGTACCAGTTCATGTTTCAATATCATGCATGGATCATTCATGTTTGTATACTTTGGAATTGGAGCAGTTTATGTTATATATCTGCATGTACAGGTCTCACATGTACAGGTCTCACATGTACAGGTCTCACATGTACAGGTCTCACATGTACAGGTCTCACATGTACAGGTCTCACATGTACAGGTCTCACATGTACAGGTCTCACATGTACAGGTCTCACATGTACGGGTCTCACATGTACGGGTCTCACATGTACAGGTCTCACATGTATGGGTCTTACATGTATATTTTTGCATGTATAGGTATTAGTTATACCCTATCCAGGTGTGCTCCAGCAAAAAACACAGTGTTTCTCTGCTGCAGCACAGCTGGACAGGATGTAACTTATTTGTATCCTGACAACCATTCACTGTTTACTGTTAGTGTGTACGGCCTCGTCTAGAGTTGATCAGTTCTAGCCTCTTACATTACCAATTGAACCTAATCGTGACCTGTGCTACATCACAAATGTCAGCACACTTTCCTTTGATCCACCCATAATTTGTCCCGGCACCAGGATACAAGTCTTGCTGGAAACAGATTTTATGTTAACAACACCAACAATTGATTCACTAGTCTTGTGCAGTGTTTGTGATTGTGTATTTGATGTATGTTCATGGGACAGTGCTAGTTGAGTGCTGGTTGACTGCTGACCATCTGTTGGTTAACTGTGTACCACCCACTGATCTGGGAGTTGGATGTAGTCCAGTGTGTATTGTGAAAGGTGTACAGACTGAGTGTATGTGTGTACACTGCAGTATAGCGTATGCTATATGAACAGTATTGTAGGGCAGTTTATTACACACAGCCAATGTGTGGTGTAGCTCATCTCATCCTGTCCAAGGCCTCCAATTCAGTATGTACTGTAGATGTATAGAGAGTGTGAACTTTGAAGTGAGTTGTTCGTTATTGCAATGTGTTTGTTTCCTGTTGTTGACAGTGGGAGGTTCCAGAAGATCACTTGAAAGAGATGGAGAGAAGTGCTGCCAAGGTCAGAGTAAGGAAGGTTGTCTTTGATGTTGAATACAACACAGCAATGTGTGATGCTGTGTCAAGTGGGCTAGGAGAGAACAAGTACTTACAAGAAGTGACCCTCAGTGGTGTACCAGAAGAGAAGAAGCAGTTTGTACAGTCCAAACTGTCATCAATGAAAACATTGACTGTTGACTGATGTTAACAAGCAGTTACTGTACTAAACATGTGACTACAAACTACCAGTTATAGCTCTGTGTGTTGGTGTGTGCCCTATACAAATGTGTACATGTGTTGTTAGTTGATATGCAAGTGGTGTGTGGAGTGTCACTTCTGTACAACTTGCTTTTTGGAAACGATTTTAATTAATTTTATTGCTGAACTATGCATGGTATATTATATGTGAATGTGGCATGTGTATTCATACAATACAGAATTGCGTGATATGCATACAATTACAGGTAAGTGCATATAGTGTTGCAGCTAAGGGATATACACTGTTGTGCATGTGCACGCAAGTCAACCTTTCAAGTATCGGGATCATGTACCATGCAAAGCATCACATAATACACACTGCAGACACATGCACACACACACACACACACACATGCACGTGCATGTGCACACACGCACGCACATCCCACACATGTACACATGCACATCCCACACATGTACATGTACACACACACACACACACACACACACACACACACACATGCACGTGCCCACACACACACACACACCAACACACGTGCCCACACACACACACACACACACACACACACGTACCCACACACACACACACACACACACATGCACACACACACACACACACACACACACACACACACCAACACACGTGCCCACACACACACACACACACACACACACACACGTACCCACACACACACACACACACACACATGCACACACACACACACACACACACACACACACACCAACACACGTGCCCACACACACACACACACACACACACACACACACGTACCCACACACACACACACACACACACATGCACACACACACACACACACACACACACACACACACACACCAACACACGTGCCCACACACACACACACACACACACACACACACACGTACCCACACACACACACACACACACACATGCACACACACACACACACACACACACACACACACACCAACACACGTGCCCACACACACACACACACACACACACACACACGTACCCACACACACACACACACACACACATGCACACACACACACACACACACACACACACACACACCAACACACGTGCCCACACACACACACACACACACACACACACGTACCCACACACACACACACACACACACATGCACACACACACACACACACACACACACACACACACACCAACACACGTGCCCACACACACACACACACACACACACACACGTACCCACACACACACACACACACACACATGCACACACACACACACACACACACACACACACACACCAACACACGTGCCCACACACACACACACACACACACACACACACGTACCCACACACACACACACACACACACATGCACACACACACACACACACACACACACACACACACACACACACACACACACACACACACACATGCCAACACACGTGCCCACACACACACACACACACACACGTACCCACACACACACACACACACACACACATGCACACACACACACACACACACACACACACACACACACACACACACACACACACACACATGCCAACACACGTGCCCACACACACACACACACACACACACGTGCCCACACACACACACACACACACACACACACACACACACACACACATGCCAACACACGTGCCCACACACACACACACACACACACACACACACACACACATGCCAACACACGTGCCCACACACACACACACACACACACACACGTGCCCACACACACACACACACACACACACACACACACACACACACACACACACACACACACATGCCAACACACGTGCCCACACACACACACACACACACACACACACACACACACACATGCCAACACACGTGCCCACACACACACACACACACACACACACGTGCCCACACACACACACACACACACACACACACACACACACACACACACACACACACACACATGCCAACACACGTGCCCACACACACACACACACACACACACACACACACACACACACACATGCCAACACACGTGCCCACACACACACACACACACACACGTGCCCACACACACACACACACACACACACACACCACACACACACATGCCAACACACGTGCCCACACACACACACACACACACACACACACACACACACACACACCACACACACACATGCCAACACACGTGCCCACACACACACACACACACACACACACACACACACGTGCCCACACACACACACACACACACACACCACACACACACATGCCAACACACGTGCCCACACACACACACACACACACACACACACACACACACACACCACACACACACATGCCAACACACGTGCCCACACACACACACACACACACACACACACACACGTGCCCACACACACACACACACACACACACCACACACACACATGCCAACACATGTGCCCACACACACACACACACACACACACACACACACATGCCAACACACGTGCCCACACACACACACACACACACACGTGCCCACACACACACACACACACACACACACACCACACACACACATGCCAACACACGTGCCCACACACACACACACACACACGTGCCCCCCCCCCCCCACACACACACACACACCACACACACACATGCCAACACACGTGCCCACACACACACACACACACACACACACACACACACACACACACCACACACACATGCCAACACACGTGCCCACACACACACACACACACACGTGCCCCCCCCCCCACACACACACACACCACACACACACATGCCAACACACGTGCCCACACACACACACACACACACACACACACACACACACATGTGCCCACACACACTCATGCACAAGCATAATATTATGTTCTCTATTCAATCTAGCTGGAAATTAAATCACGAGATGAAAAACTACTGCATAAAATCTCTCACTTATTTGCATAAAAACGTAAACTACACATTTCAACACACCAAACCTTAACAATACAGGCGATAGCAATACCATAAACATTACTATTGAGATAATACTATAATATATTCTGTAATAATACAACACTTATGATGTACAGCAAGCAGTTGTCACATGCACCAGTACATGTATCACCATTACACGACCAGGTTGTAGGGAAACTGCCCATTACAACAAGCAGCAGGAAAAGTCCCTATTATGACATGCTGCGGGGAATCCCCCACATGGGTGTGTCGGTCCCCACTGGACTCAGGATCCTCAGTAATGGCTGCCATAACGTGTTGGCTGGCAACAGAGGAAGAAGTTTCCCCTTGTTCCTCGTTCTCTTCTTCTTCAAGGACTTCAGTTGTCAGTCTTGGTTGGTGAGCTTGTACAGACTGAGCAATCCTCTCCACTCCTTTCTTGATCATGTCATCTTTGGTAGATGGCTTGAAGTGGGAGATTCTGCAACATGAGGTGTGTGTGTGTGTGTGTGTGTGTGTGTGTGTATGTGTGTGTGTGTGTGTGTGTGTGTGTGTGTGTGTGTGTGTGTGTGTGTGTGTGTGTGTGTGTGTGCATGAGTGCAGAATGAGAATATGAGAATAAGTCAATACTGTACATACATACGTACCTCTATTTTGGGTATTCAAACAAAATCCACAATTCTGCTAATAAAGCAAGCAGCCATCTTTGAAGTAGACAGTTCCCCCAGCACAGCAAAGTTGACTGGTATGAACTAAAACCTACTCCAGTACATGGCAATCTTCTTCACTTCACTACCTGACACTCATTTCCCCTTCAAATCTCACTTTTTACTACTCATGAACTCTCAAAGGGAGAAACACATCAGATAGGTATAGAGAACCTCATGTACTGTAGGTATAGAGAACCTCATGTACTGTAGGTATAGAGAACCTCATGTACTGTAGGTATTGAACCACAAGGTGTTTACCCCATCCTATTGAGCAATCTCTGAAAAGGTACTGTATGTACGTACGTACATATCTACGCATGTACTCATGAACATGATGAATACTATCACTTAATCATCTACCTGTGTGCATGAACACACACACACACATGCACACATACTATATAGTATATACATACAAGCACAAACACACACACACACACACACACACACACACACACACACACACACACACACTAACCCATCATAAATGATTCCATCTACTTCTTCTGAAAAGCAATGTTTTCAGGAACATTGTTCCGTTCTCCCTAGCTCAACAACACCAGACCTTGATCCTTGACCGATTTTATCAGTTCAGTTTTCTCAAGAAACATGTTTGAATAAGGCACTATCCTCTACAGTTGATGTGAAGGTAAAAAAAAGGATTACGATCATGTTGATGATGGAACAATACACACACACACACACACACACACACACACACACACACACACACACACACACACACACACAAGCACGCATGCACACACACACACACACACCACACACACATGCACGCATGCACACACACACATGCACATGCACACACACACACACACATGCACACACGCATGCATACATACACACTCACACACGCATATGCAAACACAAACACACATACACACATATGCACACACCCACACATACATACACACATATGCACATACCCACACCCACACCCACATACACACCCACACCCATGCACACACCCACACCCACACCCTCATACATACACACACACACACACACACACACACACATATACACACACACATACACACACACACACACACACACACATACACACACACACACACACACACACACACACACACACACACACACACACACACACCTCTTCTAGTTGTTCCAAATTCTCCATCCTCCACTACAACTGGTACTGATCCTTTCACAGCAGTTGAGGAAGAGACAAACTTTCTAGGATGTATTGTACTCTCAAACTGTTCCACTATCAACTTCTTCTCTCCTCTCCAGTTCAGTTCACTGCACACCAAATAGCGGTAGTTGACCTGCTCCAGGTGTGAGAGGGAGAGGGGGAATTCCCATACATTCACTTCAGCACTAGTAGGAGGGGAGGAGGTAGGTCGGTGATGGGATATTTACGCATGCAATCATAGTGAAACCTCTATACTAAGGACACCATTGGGACCACAGTAAACAGTCCTGTACAATGAAACCTCTATAATAAGGACACCATTGAGACCACAGTAAACAGTCCTGTACAATGAAACCTCTATAATAAGGACACCATTGGGATCACAGTAAACAGTCCTGTACTGTGAAACCTCTATACATAGGGCACCATTAAGACCACAGTAAACAGTCCTGTACAGTTGAACCTCTACAAAAAGGACACCATTGGGACCACAGTAAACAGTCCTGTACAATGAAACCTCTATACATAGGGCACCATTAAGACCACAGTAAACAGTCCTGTACAGTGAAACCTCTATAATAAGGACACCATTGGGATCACAGTAAACAGTCCTGTACAGTGAAACCTCTATACTAAGGACATCATTGGGACTGCAGTAAACAGAAATTACAAATGCTTGTAGTATCAAAACAAACTACCCTAACACAGTCACTCATCTACAGCTGCCACTCCTGTGATATTTTCTGCATCACAAAAACATGGTTAACCTCTCATATACATGACAACAAAGCTATCAGCCACCTACCTATAATCCCCACCCCATGTGCTCACTAAACTGCTCTATCCTACCTATAATCCCCACCCCATGTACTCACTGAACTGCTCTATCCTACCTATAATCCCCACCCCATGTGTTCACTGAACTGCTCTATCCTACCTGTAATCCCCACCCCATGTACTCACTGAACTGCTCTATCCTACCTATAATCCCCACCCCATGTACTCACTGAACTGCTCTATCCTACCTATAATCCCCACCCCATGTGTTCACTGAACTGCTCTATCCTACCTGTAATCCCCACCCCATGTACTCACTGAACTGCTCTATCCTACCTATAATCCCCACCCCATGTGCTCACTAAACTGCTCTATCCTACCTATAATCCCCACCCCATGTACTCACTGAACTGCTCTATCCTACCTGTAATCCCCACCCCATGTACTCACTGAACTGCTCTATCCTACCTATAATCCCCACCCCATGTGCTCACTGAACTGCTCTATCCTACCTATAATCCCCACCCCATGTGCTCACTAAACTGCTCTATCCTACCTATAATCCCCACCCCATGTACTCACTGAACTGCTCTATCCTACCTATAATCCCCACCCCATGTGCTCACTGAACTGTTCTATCCTACCTATAATCCCCACCCCATGTACTCACTGAACTGCTCTATCCTACCTATAATCCCCATCCCATGTGCTCACTGAACTGCTCTATCCTACCTATAATCCCCACCCCATGTACTCACTGAACTGCTCTATCCTACCTATAACCCCCACCCCATGTGCTCACTGAACTGCTCTATCCTACCTATAACCCCCACCCCATGTACTCACTAAACTGCTCTATCCTACCTATAATCCCCACCCCATGTGCTCACTAAACTGCTCTATCCTACCTATAATCCCCACCCCATGTGCTCACTAAACTGCTCTATCCTACCTATAACCCCCACCCCATGTACTCACTAAACTGCTCTATCCTACCTATAATCCCCACCCCATGTGCTCACTGAACTGCTCTATCCTACCTATAATCCCCATCCCATGTACTCACTGAACTGCTCTATCCTACCTATAATCCCCACCCCATGTGCTCACTGAACTGCTCTATCCTACCTATAACCCCCACCCCATGTACTCACTAAACTGCTCTATCCTACCTATAACCCCCACTCCATATACTCACTGAACTGCTCTATCCTACCTACAATCCCCACCCCATGTGCTCACTGAACTGCTCTATCCTACCTGTAGTCACCAGCCACCAGGACCTCATGTACGTACTCACTAAACTGCTCTATCCTACCTGTAGTCACCACCCGTGTGCTCACTGAACTGCTCTATCCTACCTGTAGTCACCAGCCACCAGGACCTCATGTACGTACTCACTAAACTGCTCTATCCTACCTGTAGTCACCACCCCGTGTGCTCACTGAACTGCTCTATCCTACCTGTAGTCACCAGCCACCAGGACCTCATGTACGTACTCACTAAACTGCTCTATCCTACCTGTAGTCACCACCCTGTGTGCTCACTGAACTGCTCTATCCTACCTGTAGTCACCAGCCACCAGGACCTCATGTACGTACTCACTAAACTGCTCTATCCTACCTGTAGTCACCTGCCACCAGGACCTCATGTGCTCACTGAACTGCTCTATCCTACCTGTAGTCACCTGCCACCAGGACCTCATGTACTCACTGAACTGCTCTATCCTACCTGTAGTCACCTGCCACCAGGACCTCATGTACTCACTGAACTGCTCTATCCTACCTGTAGTCACCTGCCACCAGGACCTGGGAAGTATAGTCTCCAATAACTTATCATGGAGTAATCACCTTAAGTCCATCTGTGCAACAGCTTATGAATCCCTCAACTTTATCCAGAGATGTATACACACCCACCAATCATCAATCCATCACAAACACACATGCACACACACACACACACACACACACACACACACACACACACACACACACACACACACACACACATACACACACACACACGTACACACACACACACACACACACACACACACACACACACACACACACACACACACACACACACACATACACACACGGAGAGAGAGAGAGAGAAGGCTTGGACATTTCGCTTCAAGCGACCAAATAAGGAAGATTACACGAAAAAAAAAAGAGTAAAATCTGAGATTTCAGTTTGCCAAACACGCTTGAGGGGCAAACCGTACCATAACTTACTTACTCATCATGTTCTGTCACGGCGCTGGTCTGGAGCGTTCTTCTTCAGTCATTTTACGGTCAACTAGCAACACAAAACACGAAGAACAAATCTGCGCCGTACTATCGAAAGACCACATCTATAGCCAGATAATAGATACTCGAAATACCGCCAGACAAGGTTGGTTTGGGCAACTCTTCCTCGATGTATGGTTTGAGTACGTACGGTGCCTGGTGCTACGTATACTGCCGTCCCCTTACTGTCCCTAACACTGCATGATGAAGTTAAAATGGCCTCCGATCGTATACTACAGCTATCGTGAACCTCTTTATAACGGACACTCGGCCTGGATTGTTCCCACGTGCTTATCACGATAAGGGGCGTGATCGATCTGCTCACGATTTTTGTCTTTCTTTTTATCCGAGTTGTCGATCCACACCGTTCTAGCCCTGCCTTTTCGACGGCTCTTGTTCTGAGTTCTTAATGGCCGAGTACGCCTCTCCTCCGCCCGCAAAACTGGCCAAGATCGATCAAGAATTAGAAGGTTAGTTGTCGAGTTCTCGGTGGCCGGAGGAGCACCGTTTCGGCCATTATAATATACGTGGACACACTCTAAAACCGCGGTTACGTCGTGTTAAGTGGCTTTATGTTTCAACTTTGTCCTGTTCAGAAGTTTAGCCCATATGTTTGGTGACAAAGGCTCGGGTGTCATAAAATTTTGAGTCCAGAAGTGAAGAGCCCAGTACACACTGAAACTGTGGGTTTTGTGCGCAGTTACACATTGAGTTTTCCTTTGAATTGTAGTGGTAGTATACTTCTGATTAGTTTTGTTGCACGTTAGAGTGTCGTCCCCTTGTTTTAACAGTCTTTGTAGTGTAGGCAAGAACGTATGTTAATTTGGGTGTGCATGTCTTTGGGTGTGCATGTCTTTGTAATGTATTTACTGACTTTTTACTAGCTTAATAAGACTTAGTCCATTTTTGATCACTCGTTCTCTGTTTTAGTTCAAAAACCAATGGAGCCTGTTTTATGCACATTGTCAATGTCCAAAGGGCAGATCCCAACCAAGCATACATGACCTGTATCCAAATTAAACAGAAATGGGTGAATAAATTAATGGCCGGACTTAGCGTCAACCTCTTAATTGACAATGTGCACGTTCTGCCCTTCAGTTGGCTATAATCTGACTTTAGTTGTACAAAATTAGGCTAAGGACGATAGGTGCATGTGGGCTTCTGAAGGGTAGCTTTCCTAAGTGGATTTATTTAAAATTATTGGAGTAGTGAAGTGGGGTGTATGTGGTGATGTGTGGCGAGGTATGGTGGTGTGTGGTGTGGTGTGATATGGTGTGGTGGGGTGGGGTGTGTGGTGGGGTGGAGTGTGGTGTGGTGAGGTGTGGTGTGGTGTGGTGGGGTGTGGTGTGATGGGGTGTGGTGTGGTGGGGTGTGTAGGTGGCGGTTGACTGATTGTCTTCGGTAGTGTAGTATTTGATGTCCCATTCATTTGCTTACTTGTTTCTCCTTGTCAGTAGATGTCAGTTTTGAGGAGAAAGTGATTCAGAAAAACTATGAGAAGTTTGTGGATGACTTGGATGTTAAATCCTCCGTAGACCTGTTTTATGGAAGAGAGCTCATCACCTCAGACACTATGGAAAGAATCAACAATGCCACTACGAGAAAGGATGCTAACAGAGTATTGATCAATGATCTCATTAAGGGGATTTCCCCAAGTAGATTGTTAAGATTCGTATCCCTTCTCCGGGAAAGTGCTGACATGTACAAACGTCCTCATCACAAGACTCTAGCTGATAAGCTGGAGGGAGACTTGAAGGTAAGCAGTTGAACAATGACCTGTACTGGTATAGCAATGTAGAATGTCCACTGATAGTTTGTGAGAGTTAGTCTGGAGCCTCCGAAATGCACTCCAACTACATCACTCTCAGTTTAGTGGACACATGTGATTAGTTGACTGTTTGCATGTACAAGATTGTGTCATAAAGGTGGTATTGGGTGAGCCCCTCCTTCCCTATCCTGAGTATGATGTGCAGCTCTACACATGACACTGTACATAAGGTGCAGTGAACCTCTGTAATCCGACATTCCCTCTAATCCAACCATCTTATGAGGTACACTCACCATATTAAAGTATGCTAATAGTCACTCTGTAGTCTGACAACCTCCTAATCTGACATTTATTTCAAGTCCCATTGAGTGTCGGATTATAGAGGATTCCCTGTAAGCAGGTTTACACATGATATTGTACATAAGAGAACAGAAGAGAGTGGTTTGGTGGATTGTTCATAGGCAATTTTTCCAAAGCTCTTATTTTCCACTTTTACAGGCGGCACATGAATCTGAACCATCACCTTCACAGCTGAAAACCAATGAGGCCAAAGTTGAGGTGATTGCTTGTTTGTTATGCATGTTTGCACACAGCAGTATCAGGTATAGTATATACCTCAACATGCAGTATCAGGTATAGTATATACCTCAACATGCAGTATCAGGTATAGTGTATACCTCAACATGCAGTATCAGGTATTGTATATACCTCAACATGCAGTATCAGGTATAGTGTATACCTCAACATGCAGTATCAGGTATAGTATGTACCTCAACATGCAGTATCAGGTATAGTATATACCTCAACATGCAGTATCAGGTATAGTATATACCTCAACATGCAGTATCAGGTATAGTATATACCTCAACATGCAGTATCAGGTATAGTATATACCTCAACATGCAGTATCAGGTATAGTACCGTATATCTTCTAATTTTTCGGCAAGGCAAAGTTCAGAAAAACAACGTCATTTAGAAGAAGAATAGCCTTTTAGCCAAGCCTGACAAAATATTAGAAGAATGACGAATAATTTGAAGTCGCGGGAGGCCATTTTTATATGGGTAATACAAATGGCCGCCTTTAGTTTGAGCACAATTGCTGCTGTTAGAGGATACCCTGTCTTAGTCTCGTACCCAGCCCCTTCCGCCGGCCGCCGGGTAGAATAAAATGGCGGCCGGCGGAAGGGGCTGGGTACGAGACTAACCCTGTCTATAAGGATAGTTGGGAACCAAGCGTTAGTGATGAGGAATTGGAAGAGTGACGAGGATTTAGAAGACGAATAAATTCGGCAAGAATTGGAAGAAAACTGCAACGTTTGTCTCAACTGCCGAAAAATAAGAATGCCGAAAAATTAGAAGATATACGGTATATACCTCAACATGCAGAAGCTGCTTTGGCCTTTTAATGTTCCTTTATGTGTACTATGACAAGTTGGAACATCACAACCTGTAGGAGGTCAAGAGTATTGTAGATAATGATATTCATATCCGTGTGGTTTTACTATTGTAAACTATACACATGTACCAGAAATAACCTACACAGCATGTGTCCCAGCAGTGACCCCTACCTGGGAGTACTACCCTCATTCTACACAGCATGTGTCCCAGCAGTGACCCCTACCTGGGAGTACTACCCTCATTCTACACAGCTTGTGTCCCAGCAGTGACCCCTACCTGGGAGTACACCCTCATTCTACACAGCATGTGTCCCAGCAGTGACCCCTACCTGGGAGTATTACCCTCATTCTACACAGCATGTGTCCCAGCAGTGACCCCTACCTGGGAGTACTACCCTCATTCTACACAGCATGTGTTCCAGCAGTGACCCCTACCTGGGAGTACTACCCTCATTCTACACAGCATGTGTCCCAGCAGTGACCCCTACCTGGGAGTACTACCCTCATTCTACACAGCATGTGTCCCAGCAGTGACCCCTACCTGGGAGTACTACCCTCATTCTACACAGCATGTGTCCCAGCAGTGACCCCTACCTGGGAGTACTACCCTTATTCTACACAGCATGTGTCCCAGCAGTGACCCCTACCTGGGAGTACTACCCTCATTCTACACAGCATGTGTCCCAGGAGTGACCCCTACCTGGGAGTACACCCTCCAGGGGACTGCCCCACCTACTGCCCCACCTACTGTCCCACCTACTGTCCCACCTACTGTTCCACCTACTGTCCCACCTACTGTCCCACCTACTGTTCCACCTACTGCCCCACCTACTGTCCCACCTACTGCCCCACCCACTGCCACCACCCCAAACTCTCCAGCTTCCACCCCAAACAATTCCAACTGTAATGAAAATTGCTACAGAGAAGGCCCTACCTGAGTGTCAAAGTCAACCTTGAATGGTCCAAAATGGCCTGAAATAACACCTTATGTAACCTAGAAACTCAAATTTACTACAATCATGTCTAGCTCGCATGGCTGGCAAGTACTGTAATACTGTAGCTCACCCCAAAATAATTTTCATCCTAGATAGAACCCTAATATTGTATTGGATATATGTATTGTGAGCGCTCTTTGTTTTCAACGTGATCCATTAGCAGTGGTTTCTAATTTGTCATTGCATGAGCGTCTTTTAGATGACATTGGTAATCTCACATCAACAGAATGGGAGGAGATGGCAACATTGGTGATGTTGCACCTATGATTGTATACCCTGATATGCACTTTACGTATCGTGTGGTTTTGTATTCACAATATTTTGCGGATTGCAAGCCCTCATGCAGCAAACGTCTATGCTCTTGTGCAATGGCAAAACATGGCTGTTCAAGATGTAAATAATGTGAAAATCGCCAAAAACCAGGATCCACGATAGTTTCAACCCTCAAAAATTGCAGTGTGTATGGCACAAATTGAATGCTTGCTTTTCAGAGGTTGAAGAGATGAAAGGTTTTGCTGTGTGTCCGAATTCTTTCTGGTTATCTTACTTTCTATTTCTTTGGCCCGCAATACGTTGAAATTTCCAAAAATCCCCAGGGGAAAGTGTTGTAATCAGGTATTGTTTCCCTGTATGTACACATAAGCACAGTGACTGCATGCATGCATGGTGGTCCACATGTGAACCATTTCCCCTTGTCATATGATACCTGTTTTAAGCTTCCACTCTGTTCTGTCTACTTTCTACAGGGTCCACTTGATAGCCCTCATATCCACAGACTGAGGGACCATCTCTACAAGAGATACAAGAGGTTCCAAGTTGGGGAAGGATGGAGGGAAATGGAGTTTGTCCGACTTGCTGTCCTCAAAGGCCAAGTAAATGTACCTAAAGACGAGGAAGAGATCCGCGACAAGCTTGCCTTTCTCCAAAGATTCAGAAATTGCGGAAAAGAAGAGCGACAGATTGTAGGCTACATCAATATCTTTGATCTACTTCACAAGTCAAGCGGTAGCATTCGCGTAGTCTACGGCCAACCTGGAATTGGGAAGACCACTCTCCTCACTCACGTGTGTCGAGCACTAGCCATGAAGGAAGCAGAAAGCGAGTACGCACTAGTGCTCTACTTTCCACTGAGAAACAAGATGGTGTCTGGAGCCAAAACTCTCTCAGAACTGTTATCCTACTATACCTCTGATAACAAGAAGCTTGATCTCTCTCAAGTTGAACAATCCCTAGTTGACAGTGAGGAGAAACAGACCCTGTTAATTTTGGATGGAGCAGATGAAGTTCGTGAACTGCTCTCCGTTCCAGACAGCAGTGTGATCCAGGAGATTCTCGCAGGCAACACTCTTCCCCAAGCTGATGTAATTGTTAGCAGCCGTCCAGGAAGTCTGCCCTTCCTTCAGCATCACAGCTCGTCTTTTTATGAAATTCACGGGTTCGACCAAGCATCCATAGATCGCTACATAGAAGATTTCTTCAAAGGGACACCCGAGAAAGCAGAGAAGATGATGAAGGAGCTTCACTCCCGTCCTGATCTTCTAGGTGGTGCTCACATACCAATGAATCTCTCTATCTACTGTTCCATCTATGATTACGGGAGACTCCCTCCCACGATAACGGAATGCCACAAGAAATTTCTCTGTAATGTAGTGAAAAGAGAATATGAGAAGTGTGGAATCCCCTGTCAAGTGGATCCGTCCCTGAGTCGATTGTCACCCGAGGTCCAAGGTTTATTCAAATCACTGGGTGCCCTAGCATACGAAGGTTTGATGAAGAATCCTCCAGTCTTCGTGTTTGATGAAAGCGATATTCGAGGAGCTTTTCCCACTGTCCCACCAGAAGCAGTCGTTAAGGAGTCCATATTCAAAGGCCTGCTTGTGCAGCATTCCTGCACAGTTGGGTATGAGGAGGTGAACACCTTCAACTTTTCCCACACCACTAACCACGAGTTTTTTGTGGCATGGCATATTTCCCATCTACCCGAGGCCGACCAATTGCAGTTTGTGAGGGAGCATTTGTCTGATCCTAAATTCGCCGTCGTTGTTCGATTCTACTCAGGTCTGACAGGTCTTTCCACACCTGGGGTAGCTCAATCTGTCTCAGGTATTTCCACTTCAAGTGTCTCTTCTCCTGCGACTTCCTTCTCTCTGCCTGGATTGTGTTCCAATCATGATCCTAGCCTTCTGTATCTTTTCCACTCTCTTTATGAGTCTCAGAACTTGGAATTAACTCAAAAGATTGTACAGCATCTCAACCAGTCACTTGTGTTCTATCTCTTTCTAACATCCCACGACACCCTTGCCATTGCACACTGTTTGGGTAGATGTACTCATTTGAAGAAGCTCTCATTTTCAGGTAGTCATGTAGATCTCCCTCCCTCCTCTCTGCTTCATGTGTGTACAATTCTAAAAGCTAATTCTCATCTACTGTCTTTGATGCTACCAGTGGAACACCTGTCCTCCACAGGTGAGTGTGTTTATTGTCTTTTATTATAATAAAGACAGAGTTTAGTTGGACTGAGTGCACACTGTGGAAACTCCTACACCCCTCTCATATGTATGTGCTATGGGATGTAGGAATTTGTACAGTGTGCCCTCAGTCCAACTGAAGTCTGTCTAGTCATGTACCCGTCTAGCCTGATGTATGTATAGCCCTATGCTTGACTCACCCTATGCCCGTCTTGACCTTGCCTGTCTAGCCCTGTGCCTGTTTCACAACTTACCTTTGTTCTGATTGTTTCTGGAGGATCCTTTGATAAAGCCTTTCCCGGGTAGAGCAAAATATCACAGATATGTCACCATGTATGTTCAGATGCTGTATTTTTAAAACCAGTGAATTGGCTAATGTCTATTCTGACCGTTTCTGGAGGATACCTTTGATAAAGCCTTTCACAGGTAGAGTAAAATATCACTGATATGTCACCATGTATGTTCAGATGCTGTATTTTTAAACCAGTGAGCAAATTGGGTAAGTATAAGTTATACCACCTCTAGGCCTGGGGAACAGGAAATATACACTTAGCTGTGCACCCGGAGGGTGGAGCCCGAGGGGTGTTTAGCTAAGTGTTTATTTCCCGTGACCCCACGCCTAGAGGTGGTATAGCTAATTTGTATCCTGTGTCAACGGTTCACATGCTGGAAAGAGCATTTCTGTGAGCCAGGCTTGCTGCTGCAGAAAGGATGGCGATCCAACCTAGAGCACCAAAATTGTTAGCATGGCTTTACATTCGACCTATAAATGGCAGAGAACAAGTAGAACACTGATGTTGTGTTGGTACGAAATGTTCTTCCATCGCAGCAAGTTGGCAAATGCAAATCGGAGCAAAATGGGGATAGAGAAATCTGGACAAGCCACAACTGAAGAAGATCTCTCATATTCAGTCCAGTTCCTGTAGAAGTGTCTTGTTGCTTATCATTCTCCTCAAGGGGAGAGCAAAGTCTTTCTAGCGATAAGCATTGATTACATGAGAGCATGTTACTTCAGTCTGAAGAAGAGTGTGTTGGTTGAGTGAAAATTTTCTTTCAAAATCACAGTGGTAAAAATCTTGACTTGGAGCAACGGCAATAGTGCCATCGGTTTCCCAATAGTCCAAACCGCGATGAAAGATTCCTGGAGCTTTGTACCTTTTACTATTTGAGTTATGTCCCATGGAGACCTCGGACAGCAATGTAACCCCCTGGACATGTAACACCCATGGTTTGAGCTACCAGTCTCCAGGGATCTTTCAGACCACGAATCTAAGGAGTCGTTTGAACCGATTGGCGTGTTCAGAAGCTGGGATTTTACCACTGTGTTTGTGCTTTTTTTCAACAGTAGTCAAAAATAATGCTTGTAATGAGTCGTTTGATTTGTAGATCATCTGGAGAAGAACACCAACATAGGATCAATGTGTTTTGCAATGTAAATATTCAGTCCATGCCAACATTCCTCTATCCAGAAAGCAAAAAGGGGGTTAATTTGTTTTCCTTCAAAGCGGTGACCATTTTTAATACAGTATGTCCTAAATCAGATGTAACTCACCTGCGATAGCTCAATTCACATAACTTTAGTGACACACAACTTTCCAATCATACAGTACATGGTGATTGATATTTGATATTCTAATCAATATATATGTTATGTCCCATTTTATGGCAACATCAAAATGGCCACCGCTACAATAACCGTAATGCACCCCTATTTTCTTCCCAAATACTTCGTAACACACTCACAAGACATCATGTCTAATCTTGTCAACATTCCCCCAATGAAGAAGGCTCCTCTCAAGGCCAAAATCACATGATATCACGAGACGGAAGTTTCTAGAAGTTCAATGCAATTATCGCAAGCCCATTATTATCTTCGGTTTTTGAGGCAAGAGCTGTCAGTCTTGGTCAAGAAAAATTCTATAGAGTTTATGCATTTACGCAACACTTGAGATGTGACGTCACACTTCTGAGTGGCAAGAAGGTACACACAAGGACAGAGAATATCCATTCTTTCGACTGCAACTGAATGCTCGCTCTGAATATCCAAAATGAAGTTGAGGACTGCTATCCCACATTAGAAATGAAGATCCCTATGTCTTTAAAGGGACACTCCGGGCAAAATAAAAGTTTGTCCTCAAACAGAGAGTCTTTGATGCTGATTCCAATGCTGCAAACCATTTATACATGTGTGCTTTAGTTTAGGAGATATTTTAGAAATTCTCAAATTGACGTCATCACGTGACGTCATTGAGTGACGGTCCATTGAGTTCACAGTGTACACTGCATGCAGCCCAAGACGGTCAAATTCAGCAATAGTGTACAATCGTGAGTCATCTGCACTATGTCTATTGCTGAGAGGTGAAATTGTGAACGTATGTAGTCGTCAAGAACGACTCAAAATGCACTTTCTAATACTCGTACAGGCCCCAAAACCGAACGCACTAGTACCTTTTCCTAAGGCTTCATCACTCTTTAACGTCATGTTGCATCATCCAACATGGCAGATTTTAACTCGTAATTTACAGCTTTAACTGCAAATATCTCGTAAACTAAGCAGCGCATGCAGAAAGCAGTAGCAATTTGGTATCAGTATACCAGAGTCTATTCATTGAACTTAATGTATATGTTGCCTGGAGTGTCCCTTTAACGTTCACAGAGGTCCTTTCACCATATACACTCTATACTATGTAACCGTAGTATAGAGTGTCTATGCTTTCACATCACGGCCCAATCACTGGTGCACACCCCTTTACAAACCTCTGGATCCACCCTGTCTATGATTAAGTACAAGAATAAGTCACTGGTGCTTCATTTTCTTAACTTCAATGGTCAATATGTATTATCTACATGTGGAGCATTGCACACCATCCTAAATTAGGACAATATGCATATTATTAAGCATGAGTTGTAGAGGCTGTGGCCTTTAGCCCCCCCCCCCCCCCCCCCCCCCCCACACACACACGCACACACACTTGGCAAACCATTCCCCCTCCTATGTATAGAGACCACTGTAAGCTGGTACATTGTCCACTTCAGTGATACTGAAGCACCTCAGAGTCTGTATTTTGGGTGGAAATCAATTTGTGCTATAATGTATGGCATCATGTTTTTCCATGCCAAGCAACTACTGCACTCCACAATACAGTAAAACCTGTCTTAAGGACCACTTGCATACAAAGACCACCTGTCTATAGAGACCACTGTAGGCTGGTTCATTGTCCACTTCAGTTGTACTAAAGCACCTCTGTACAAGGACAGGACCTCTATAGAGACCACAACTACTTGGTCCATTGAATGGTGGTTATAGACAGATCTCACTGTATATACCCTAAGCTTGTTCCAAGTGGTTTTGGAGGATGCTTTTGATAAAACCTTTTTACACAGTCCTGTGTCAATCCAACATCCCTTTACCATCTTTAAACCATTTTATCCACCCTTACCCTTGTATGGTTTCTATACATACACCCTTACATGCTATCCCACAGTCATGTAGTATTCACATGTGCTGCACCTTCAGATGCTACTGCTCTAGTCAGTGGGACGGCAGTGGAGAAGTTGGACCTTAGTGTGAGGGAAACAACACTGTCAGCATTGTCAGCCATTTTCCACAGCAGGACCATCAAGGAATTGAGACTGAAGATATCCTCTCTTTCTAAAGTAAGAAATGATGTTTTGTGAAACTTTATATGATTTCGTTGTTTAATGATGTCTTCAATTCCCAGGACCTTGACAGTGGGAAAGAAAAACAAGATCTATCTCATTCGCTATCAGAGAATACCACACTCAGGAAGCTAGTCCTACTTGGTTCATCAGACTACATGACAGCAGTGCTACATGGTGTAGCTGCTAGTGCTACCATTGAAGACCTTGAAGTGTATGGTAAGTTAGCTGAAAGGGCATGTTTACACGGGTATACAGTGGAACCTGCTTAATCCGACTCCTCTGTAATCCGAAATTAGACATAATCCGACTGAAAACTGTGGAACAGACACTATTCATATGTGAAACATATTCTATAATCCGGAAAACTCTGTAATCCATAATCCGACGCTGTTTTTCATCCCCTCTATCAAAATATATTCCACATAATCCGGAAATCCATTAGAAAAATGGCTGCCTTGTCAAGGGGAGAGCATACACAACTATCTCCAAGGATAAAATATAGCTTGTGTTTGTTAGCGCAGCTGTTCATAAGCCCAGAGGAAACAATTTTAGAAGGAAATTCGGACTTAGAAAGAAGAAATTAAAGTGAAATCATAGGAAAACGGCCTGTACTTGGAGCTCGAGGCTCCACAAATCGTGCTACCGTGCGTCAGAGGCCAGATTGACAAAATAGGTGGACAAGCCTCTGTATTTTTTCCTCTCCCAAGCGAAGGTTACTATCACCCTTTCCATGGGACTGTTCTGCAAATAGAAGTATTTATGCTTACGAAATGAGGAAATTCACAGCCAGTAGATCAGCCGGGGTTTGCAACAACCTTTAAGATAAGATCTACATAGTTGTCTATATCTCACTGTGTGAATATACCCTTCCTGATGGCACATCATGGTGCATACCCTTGTATTCTAGTAAAACTGATTTGAATGCCAAAATTAAGATATTCTCTGTAATCCAACAACCTCTTCAATCCGACATTTTTACCTGATCCCATCACTGTCGGATTATAGAGGTTTCACTGAACCCTATTGTTCAAGTGTTTTTGGAGGATGCTTTTTGATGGAGGATGCCTTTTTACACGGTTCTGTGTCAATCCAACATCCCTTTACCATCTTTAAACCATTTTATCCACCCTTACCCTTGTATGGTTTCTATACATACACCCTTACATGCTATCCCATAGTCATGTAGTATTCACATGTGCTGCACCTTCAGATGCTACTGCTCTAGTCAGTGGGACGGCAGTGGAGGAGTTGAACCTTGATGTGGGGGGAACAACACTGTCAGCATTGTCAGCCATTTTCCACAGCAGGACCATCAAGGAATTGAGACTGAAGATATCCTCTCTTTCTAAAGTAAGAAATGATGTTTTGCGAGACTTCATATGACTTCGTTGTTTAATGATGTCTTCAATTCCCAGGATCATGACAGTGGGAAGGAAAAACAAGATCTATCTCATTCGGTATCAGAGAATACCACACTCAGGAAACTAGTCCTAGATGGTTCATCAGATTTGAAGACAGCAGTGTTACATGGTGTAGCTGCTAGTGCTACAATTGAAGACCTTGGTGTGAGGGGTAAGTTAGCTGAAAGGGCATCTTTGGTTACCATGGCTACAGTATTATTGTATTTTTTCCATAAATTGGTAACATGTTAACTTCCTCACTTGTATAGGTCATCATGATAGCGGAGAGCATGATGTAGCAGAAGCACTGGCCAAGTGTGTTGTCAACACTAAGTTGAGGAGAGTTGAAATGCAGTCCCTCCCATTTCTTCCTGTGATCAAGGCACTTACTACAAGAGAAGTACCACTAGAGGAACTTGTGATCATAGACCCACATTGGGTATGTTGACTACAACATGCACCAGCTGATGTGTGGGTGGTTTGTGTGTTAATGTATGAGGGTTATATCAGTGAGTGCAGCAGTTGTTATGAGCCTTAGACTGTTTGAGTGACCCCTTCTCCTGTCAAGAGGTTGTGTCCAGTCAAATTCCAGCCCCCAAATACGTAGCTGCTGACATGCATAACCTGTAGTTCCACTTTCAACTTGAATTGTACTTTCCATACTTGTACTGATCTCTGCACATGTGAAGTACAGTGGTGAGTAGAAGTAACTAACCCTTAAAATGCGTTCAATGCACCAATAGTTTGCAAGACTCGTGTGAGTGAAAGCACTTCTACGAGTAATGAGCTCAGGTGCAGAATGCTCACCTGTTTTGTACTGATCATGGCACACATTGGTTAAGGTTGTCATTGGTGTTCAGGCACGTCCTGGCAAATTCCACTCGTTTTACCTTGTTGGCCTCAGAAATCATTGGAAGCGGTCTTGTTCTAACAACCACCCACTCCAAGTCGTATTGTATCGTTGGATGGTTGTGGATGACAAACTCACACCAAATTACTGGCTTTCAGTCTTTAAATTGTATCACCGGAAAGACATATAGCTCATCATCCTCAGCCAGCAAATGAATCATAAATACTACCATTTTGCTAGTTATCTCTGATGGCCTTCCAGTACAATGCAGGCCTCCCAAAGAGATAGCTGTCTTTTCCCATATTAAGATTGTCTTGCACACAGCCACTAAAGAAACAGGTCTCCATTTATTGGCTAACGTGGACACTATCGATGAGACCCTCCACCCTTTTGGCCACAAGTGGACCATCCTTTCATGAAAGTACAGAGACAGGTGCTTGGAAGACATTGAAGACGAAGACTTGCTTGATTTAGAAATAGCACATTGAATTCTGTCCAGTCATTGCCTATCCACCATTTTCTTTACAAAGTGCAATAATTATAACCAAATCATCACTGCATTCTGTCACTCACACGAGGCTCACATGTAATGTATGCATACACACACATGACACACATTCGGAGGGTGAGCTACTTCTAACCACCACTGTATGAGTAGTGTTTGGCTAGCACACCATGTACCTCAGAAAGTACAGAAGGCTCAATGCACTCACTTGTCAGCTTTTCTCATAATAACAATGGTACTTGTCATTAGCTGGGCAATCTCCGACAGTCTTACTACTCACCGATAACTGGCAACATCCATGGCTGCATGTGTGTGTGTGTTGGAGCATTGAGGGGAGGGACAAACTTGTATGTGTAGATATTATACATGTAATACTTTAATTCCTAGTACATGTTGTTTCATTGTATGCCAGCCATAATACACCAATATGTTAGTATACTCACACTCTATTACGGACACCTTGGGACCAGATCCTGTCCATAAGTCAGAAAAGCCCATACGATTGGGTATTGTGCAGTACTTTGAGAGTCCATAAGAGAGGTAAGTCCGTAATAGAGGTGTTTGAGTGTATAAGCTTTAAATGGCCATATACTGTTTTTACCATGACAACATGTGCACAGTTGAGAATAGTACCAGTTCATGATTCAATATCATGCATGGATCATTCATGTTTATATACTGTTGGTTACTGTTGGTTGGTTGGTTGGTGTATCACCTACTGATCTGGGAGTTGAGCCTTCTTGTTGCTCAGGAGTTTTTGTAGTGGCTGTGACAATGTGGACAGTTTGGCAGAAACTTGCCAAGCTAGTTGACCATACCAAGAAATCATCTCAGTTCTGAGACTGTTGAGGGGTGTTTCATCTCCTGTACTGCCTGAGTCTTCCTGGGGTCTGGTGCACTGATGCCAAATAGCAGCTTGTTGAACATGTAGCCCGAAAGGGGTGATGAATGTTGTCAGCAGCCTGGAGTCTTTATCTGCCATAATTCACAGTTACCGTACAAGTAGTCGATGTAAATGCGGACTGCACCTGATTTCTTATAGGAACGACCACCATGCCCACACACCAGGGGGTCGGTTCCTCTACCGGGGTGATTACACCAAGAGACTCCATGCTGGTGAGCTCCTCTTTCACTTGAACCCGTAGGGGTAGTGGCACATTCCAGAGAGTGAAAAGGGCAGAAGGCTTAACTTCGGGCTTCAATGAGATGTGGTATGGGTCACCCTCAGTGTTCCCAAGCCGGTAAAAAGGGATGGATTTTGTTGCTGAACTTGTTGTCCAATGGCTTCTATTATCTTTTCTAGTTACAAAGCCTGAATTGCTGGTAGCCCTAGTATGTTGTACTTGATAAGTTTGAGCACAAAAACAGGTTGAATACACTCATTATCATTGTGGGCCATGGAGGCTCTTGGATGGTGGCTGAAGCTCCTTGATGTTAAGTGCTTGCATCAAATCTTCAGCAATGACTGTATCTTCAGCCCCTGTGTCCACCTTGAACACTGCGTCACGTCCATTGATTTTGATGTGGCATGTCCACGAGTTGCTGTGATTCAAGTCAATGGTGTTGAGGAAGGAGGTATCATCTGGCTCCAGTTGATGGATATCTGGTGTTCCAACCACTTCAACAACCATCTTGCTGAAGCATTGAGAGCTAAGGTGCCCTTTCTGCTTGCACCTATGGCACTCTGCAGTGATGGCGGGACACTGTTGCCAAGAATGGGGGCCTCCTCATCACCAATGGCACTTGGGATTACATGGTGCTTGTGACTTTGGCAGATTGAAATTCAAGGTTGATTTCTTCACAAATCTACCATCCTGAGTAGGGCCCTTGCCTCTACGTACGAAGTCAATCTCCCGTTTAGTTGACCTGTTGTCAAGGATTACCTGCTGTTCCTGGATGGCTTCCTACTGACAAGTAAACGTTTTTACTTTTTCCATGGTGAGGTCTGGGTCCAACTGAAGACACTGTGATAACACTTTGTCCCGAATACCAACCACAATTCGGTCACGGATCATTTGATCCTTCAAAGCCCCGTACTTGCAGTCTTCTACTAGCTGGTACAGGCTGGTGATGAACTGTTCTCTGGTTTCTCCCTCTTCCTGGCACCGCAAGTTGAAACACATCCATTTGAAAATAATGTTCTTACGGACCTTGAAGAAGGTATCGAATTTCTTGATGACTTCACCATTGTGCTTATTTTTGTCAGTTGTGATGTCTGTTGATCCAAGGATGTCTTCGGCTGTCTCTCCCATACAGTAAAGGAGCATAGAAACCTGGGGAGTACCTCTTCATTCAAGAGTCCTGATGCCAGGCAAAACTATTTGAAGCAGCACTTCCACCTTCCAGGCAAAGAACTGCTCAAAGCAGCACTTCCCTGTAGCCAATCGTCTGGTGCCTGAATATTAAAGGGTGCAAGGAGGCTGCAATTTGATGCTAGCCATGCTGAACCACTTCTGACACCATGTAGTGTAGAGCATTTACTTTGGTTTGCAACTTCAAGAACGATTCACTCAATAATTATTCCATGCAGGCCCGTCATACAACACATGGTCACAATAGAAGTAACAAACACAAGCATTACGCAATCATTACCAAAGGGTACCAAATACTAAAGAGCATGCAAACTACTTAACACAATTAGCTTTGAGTACACTACATGTCATGCATAGTTAAGTGTACACCACATCATGTATGACATGTGTTATGATCCTATTTCCTGTGCATGGTATTGTATGGCTGTGTTAGTACTTGCTGCATCGCTACATTCACTTATAATAATGTACTCAACTTATTGTTACCATGTGTCCAAATATTGACCTGTCATGCATTACACGTTGTACTAACTTCAATTGGATTTTATTCATACTGCAATTCCAAGCACCATTGTTATTGTAATTGTACTATTTTCAAGAGCAAACATTACTTCTTCAATTGTTACCTGCATGCACAAGCATATGTGTAGTCCTGATTGGTGGGAGAGGTGAGATTTTCTGGACTGTCTATAGCATAAGAAGGTAGCTATCTCCTGTAAATGTGTACATGTCCAGCAACCTTTGATTAGAGGTGTTAAGTATCATGCTTTTGTTTATACTGTTATTGACATGCAGAGGGTGGGTGGAGAGGACTTGAAGGAGGTGGAGAGGACTGCTGCCAAGATCAGAGTAGTTAGAAAACTAGTCCTAGATGGTCCATCAGACTACATGACAACAGTGCTACATGGTGTAGCTGCTAGTGCTACCATTGAAGACCTTGAAGTGCATGGTAAGTTAGCTGAGAGGGCATGTTTGGTTACCATGGCTACAACATTATTGTATTGTTTGCCTTAAATTGGTAACATGTTCACTTCCTCACTTGTATAGGTCATCATGATAGCAGAGAGCATGATGTAGCAGAAGCACTGGCCAAGTGTGTTGTCAACGCTGAGTTGAGGAGAGTTAAAATGGTTGGCCTCCCACCTCTTCCTGTGATGAAGGGCCTTACTACAAGAGAAGTACCACTAGAAGAACTTGTGATCTGGTCCCCACATTGGGTATGTTGACTACAACATGTACCAGCTGATGTGTGGGGGGTTTGTGTGTCAATGTATGAGGGTTATATCAGTGAGTGCAGCAGTTATTGTGAGTCTTAGACTGTTTGAGTGACCGCTTCTCCTGTCAAGAGGTTGTGTCCAGTCAAATTCCAGCCCCCAAATGCGTAGCTGCTGACATGCATAACCTGTAGTTCCACTTTCAACTTGAATTGTACTTTCCATACTTGTACTGATCTCTGCACATGTGAAGTACAGTGGTGAGTGAACGTAACTAACCCTTAGAATGCGTTCAGTGCACCAATACTTCATGTGACTCGTGTGTTATCCTCAGCCAGCAAATGATTCATAAATACTACCATTTTGCTAGTTATCTCTGAAAGCCTTCCAGTACAATGCAGGCTTCCCAAAGAGCTTGCTGTCTTTTCCCCACACCGTATAGCGGGAAACTTTCACGAAGAAAACTTCCGCGAATCGTCCAAAAGGAATTCTAAGGAAGAGAACTTTGGCAAATTTTGCAGATTGGTAAGGCAACCATTGTGGACGTGACCATCTGGAGTCTAGTGAGATGGTCAATGACATGTCTGAGAAAGCTGATGTGGTCTTTGCTGAACTCACATTTCGGTGGGTTCAGAGTGTGACCAGCTGCTTCGATCCTCTTGAGGGCAATTCTGAGTCAGACGTTATGCTCCTGTTGGTTACGACCACAGACGAGGACATCGATCATGTAACAATTAGAGCCGTCCTGTCCGGCTAGCTATAGGATGTGCTGCAGATGAGGACATCATGTAACACTTAGTGCTGTCCTCTCTGGCTAGCTATAGGATGTGCTGCATTTTCTTCTGAAGTGTTCTGGTACACTGCTGATGCCGAATGGCAGCTTGTTGAACATGTAGCCCAAAAGGGGTGATGAATGTTGTCAGCAACCTGGAGTCTTTGGAGAAAGGAATATGCTATAATCCACATGTAGCGTTCCACACTTTTGCACCAGCCAGCTGAGCGAGATTCTCATCCACGGTAGGTAGGTGGTGCACTTCTCTGAGAACATTGTTGTTGAGATAACAGTAGTTGATGCAAATGTGAACTACACCTGATTTCTTAGGAACGACCCCCATGCCCACACACCAGGGGGTCGGTTCCTCTACTGGGGTGATGACACCAAGAGACTCCATGCTGGTGAGCTCCTCTTTCACTTGCACCCGTAGGGGAAGTGGCGCATTCCAGAGAGTGAAAAGGGCAGAAGGCTTAGCTTTGGGCTTCAATGAGATGTGTTATGGGTCACCCTCAGTGTTCCCAAGCTGGTAAAACGGGATAGAAATTGTTGCTGAACTGGTTGTCCAATGGCTTCTATTGTCTTTTCTAGTTGCAAAGCCTGAATTGCTGGTAGCCCTAGTACGTTGTGCTTGATATGGGAAAGAGGTTGAATACACTCATTATCATTGTGGGCCACTTGTGCCTGGAACTCACCTCTTACTGACAGGAGTTTATTGTCCAGGCCATGGAGGCTCTTGGATAGTGGCTGAAGCTCCTTGATGTTGAGTGCTTGCATCAAATCTTCAGGGATGACTGTAACTTCAGCCCCTGTGTCCACCTTGAACACTGCGTCACGTCCATTGATTTTGATGTGGTATGTTCACGAGTTGTTATGATCCAAGTCAATGGTGTTGAGGAAGGAGATATCATCTGGTTCAAGGTGATGGATATCTGGTGTCCCGACCACTTCAGCTGAGGCGCCCTTTCCACTTGCACCTATGGCACTCTGCAGTGATGGCGGGACACTGTTGACGACAATGGGGGCCTCCTTCGCACCAATTTCACTTAGGATTACATGGTGCTTGGGACTTTTGGCAGATTGAAATACGTGGTTGATTTCTTCACTAATTTACCATTCTGAGTAGGGCCCTTGCCTCTATGTACGAAGTCAATCTCACGTTTAGTTGACCTGTTGTCAAGGATTACCTGCTGTTCCTGGATGGCTTCCTGCTGACAAGTAAGCGTTTTTACTTTTTCCATGGTGAGGTCTGGGTCCAACTGAAGACACTGTGATAACACTTTGTCCCGAATACCAACCACAATTCGGTCACGGATCATTTGATCCTTCAAAGTCCCCTACTTGCAGTCTTCTACTAACTGGTGCAGGCTGGTGATGAACTGCTCTGTCGTCTCTCCCTACTACTGGCACCACGAGTTTAAATGGGCCTGTTCAAAAATATAATTCTTACAGACCTTGAAGAAGGAATCCAACTCCTTGATGACTTCACCATAGTCCTTCTTTTTGTCAGTTGTGATGTCTGTTGATCCGAGGATGTCTTCGGCTGTCTCTCCCATACAGTTAAGGAGCATAAAAACCTGGTGAGTACCTCTTCAGTCGAGAGTCCTGATGCCAGACGAAACTGATCTAAGCTGCGATTTCACCATAGCCAGTTGTCTGGTGACAAAATATTAAAGGGTGAAGGAAGCTGCAATTTGATGCTAGCCATGCTGAACCACTTCTGACACCATGTAGTGTAGAGCGTTTACTTTGGTTCGCAACTTCAAGAACGATTCACTCAAGAATTATTCCATGCGGGTCCGTCATACAACACATGGTCACAATAGAAGTAACAAACACAAGCATTACACAATCATTACCAAAGGGTACCAAATACTAAAGAGCATGCAAACCACTTAACACAATAAGCTTTGAGTACACTACATGTCATGCATAGTTAAGTGTACACCACATCATGTATGACATGTGTTATGATCCTATTTCCTGTGCATGGTATTGTATGGCTGTGTTAGTATTTGCTGCATCGCTACATTCACTTATAATAATGTACTCAACTTATTGTTACCATGTGTCCAAATATTGACCTGTCATGCATTACACGTTGTACTAACTTCAATTGGATTTTATTCATACTGCAACTCCAAGCACCATTGTTATTGTAATTGTACTATTTTCAAGAGCAAACATGACTTCTTCAATTGTTACCTGCATGCACAAGCCTATGTGCAGTCCTGATTGGTGGGAGAGGTGTGATTTTCTGGACTGTCTATAGCATAAGAAGGTAGCTATCTCCTGTAAATGTGTACATGTCCAGCAACCTTTGATTAGAGGTGTTGAGTATCATGCTTTTGTTTATACTGTTATTGACATGCAGAGGAGGGTTGGAGAGGACTTGGAGGAGGTGGAGAGGACTGCTGCCAAGATCAGAGTAGTTAGAAAACTAGTCCTAGATGGTCCATCAGACTACATGACAGCAGTGCTACATAGTGTAGCTGCTAGTGCTACCATTGAAGACCTTAAAGTGCATGGTAAGTTAGCTGGAAGGGCATGTTTGGTTACCATGGCTACAGCATTATTGTATTGTTTGCCATAAATTGGTAACATGTTCACTTCCTCACTTGTCGGTCATCTCTCTCCTGAAGGTGGAGAGCATGATGTAGCAGAAGCACTGGCCAAGTGTGTTGTCAACACTAAGTTGAGGAGAGTTGTAATGTTGTTCCTCCCCCCTCTTCCTGTGATGAGGGCCCTTACCACTAGAGAAGTACCACTAGAGGAACTTGTGATCCAGTACCCACCTTGGGTATGTTGACTACAACATGCACCAGCTGATGTGTGGGTGGTTTGTGTGTAAATGTATGAGGGTTATATCAGTGAGTGCAGCAGTTGTTATGAGCCTTAGACTGTTTGAGTGACCCCTTCTCCTGTCAAGAGGTAGTGTCCAGTCAAATTCCAGCCCCCAAATACGTAGCTGCTGACATGCATAACCTGTAGTTACTCCTGGATAGTAAGTACTCCTCATTCTGTCCCTGTGTATACCTTGTGTACATAAACCAACCCTGATAGTAAGTACCTGGTTTAATACACACTCCTGGATAGTAAGTTCTCCTCATTCTGTCCCTGTGTACACCTCATGTATATAAACCCACCCTGATAGTAAGTACCTCTGATAATAAGTACTAATTTTGTGTCCCCTTTGAGGTACATACTGAGCAAGTTCCACCGTATAAACAATTCAAGGGGGTTAAGGGGGCGGGTGCACTTTTTTGGCTGCAACAATAACTAATTTTACGGGTCTGATTCGGATTACTCGCAAGGCGAAAAAACCTTTAAACCAAACACACAATGGCCCAATGTATGTAGATTACTTCTGTAGCTTCATTTACCATTTCGCCATTAGCTTTACTGAGTAGCGGCGTCCAAAAAAACGAGAAAATTAGGACTTTGTGACGTCTGACGCAGCCATTTTATACACTACGTAATAATTACAGCGTTTCTGTGGTTGTCTATGGTGTCGTCATCACTGCAGTATAGTGTATGCTACATGAACAGTATTGTAGGGCAGTTTATTACACACAGCCAATGTGTGGTGTAGCTCATATCATCCTGTCCAAGGCCTCCAATTCAGTATGTACTGTAGATGTATAGAGAGTGTGAACTTTGAAGTGAGTTGTTTGTTATTGCAATGTGTTTGTTTCCTGTTGTTGACAGAGGAGGGATACAGTGTTTTCAGAAGATCACTTGAAGGAGATGGAGAAAAGTGCTGCCAAGATCAGAGTAAGGAAGATTGAGTTTGATGTTAACAGGAACCCAGCAATATGTGATGCTGTGTCAAGTGGGCTAGGAGACAACAAGTGCTTACAAGAAGTGACCCTCAGTGGTGTACCAGAAGAGAAGAAGCAGTTTGTACAGTCCAAACTGTCATCAGTGAAAACATTGACTATTAAATGATGTTAACATGCAGTTACTGTACTAAACATGTGACTACAAACTACCAGTTATAGCTCTGTGTGTTGGTGTGTGCTGTAAAATATAAGTATGTGTACATTCATTATTATTATTATTACATGCAAGTGCATGGTGTACGGTTTCAGTTCTGTATGCTTTTTGAAAGCAAAATTAATGTTATGCTGAACTGTGATAATAATAATATATATGAACAATTATATAATGTCATGCATATTCATTGTGATACAGAGTTACATTACATTCCCTATATACCGTGGGATGGCCAGGAATAATATTGCAAGAGCAAATATTAAAAATTAACACGTTATAACCAATTGCAACTATATATATATACATACATATATATATAAATATATATAATCGTTACAGCTATATAGTACGTCTACAGGCATGCAAG
>CAUJGJ010000431.1:1242200-1269700 GCA_963170055.1 Halisarca cf. caerulea
CCAGACAAGGTTGGTTTGGGCAACCCTTCCTCGATCTATGGTTTTGAGTACGTACGGTGGCTGGTGCTATACTGCCGTCCCCTTACTGTCCCTAACACTGCATGATAAAATTAAAATGGCCTCCGATCGTATACTACAGCTATCGTGAACCTCTTTATAACGGACACAGACTCGAATTGAATATGGTGACCACGTAGTCGGATTGGACGCTTGCATAATCATGCAGGTTTTTACCTAATATGGTTGGTCCCGCCCTTGTCGCTCCAGCGCTAAGTTAAGATGGCTGAGAAGCTTCCATCACCTCCTCTCACGGGAATCGCTCGAGTTGTCAGTGAATCCCCCGGTTAGTTGTCTTGTTGTAATTCTGTATCTTAGACCGTAGATAATTGTGTGTCAATGCGTAGACTACTAATCTTGTCCGTCTCAAAGCTAACTGCTCTTAAATTGGCAGGAGCATTGCGCTCAGTAGCAAAAAGCTTTCTCTTTGAAACTTTACTCCCCAAGCTGCCGCGCACCCTCAATGTCCGTTGAAAGGGAACCCACAAAATACTAGTTGTGAATAAAGTTCAGAGCCTCACTGAAAGGAAACCTAGTATTGAAGTTGAATTGGGATTGGAAATGTGGGTGAAATGATTGCGTGTTGTGAGCTAGTCTCATGTAGCTAGACCCAAACTCCTTTGATCCTGTATGAAGGAGAGGTGAGCAGGGACAGCTTAAGGGGGTCATGCAAGGGGCCAATTGCAAGTTTGAGGTCTGACTACGTGAGACTGGCTGTGAGCCAACCAACTCATTTCAGTAATAAATATTGTCTCTTGAGCTGTGATATACCTTCTGCAATGATCCGCTGCTTGTTCAGACTGTGATAGCTCAGTTGACGATTTGTCTCTTAGCCACCATATGCTGGTGCAGCCTTCATAGTTTGGCCTAAGCTGCAATCAGGTTTTAGTTTCCTACAGCGGTGTGTGCATATTGTGCTGAACTGCCTGAATTGAGATCGGTAGATTGATGAGTAATTCCGGCCAATATACGTATCAGCTGCTGACACTGAAGAAAGTTGGGAGACCTTTGTTTGTGCATGAGAGCTTTGAGTTCAAGGATCAAGAATCTCTGATACCAATAGTTGTTATACCTTGCACTTTGCTCTTCAGTGGAAATGAGACATTAACTGTTTGGATGCAGACCTCACAACCATGCATGTTACAATGCTATCAGCATACAGATGCAGAGTAAGCTAGTGCTGCAGGTAGATAATTTGGATGAGCACTGTTTTAAGTATGTTAGAAGCATTCATGAGGCAGTTCAAGAATTAAGCAATTGTATGCATGTCTTGTGATAGACTAAGGACATGTCCTTTACAACTACATTGACCACCATGTTTCCTGTACTGTGTGGCATACAACCATGTTTCCTGTACTGTGTGGCATGCCACCATGTTTCCTGTACTGTGTGGCATACAACCATGCTTCCTGTACTGTGTGGCATACAACCATGCTTCCTGTACTGTGTGGCATACAACCATGTTTCCTGTACTGTGTGGCATACAACCATGTTTCCTGTACTGTGTGGCATACATAATGTGTAGTTAGTTTGTAAGCATTCTGGTACTGGCCCAGGATGAATGTTGTTCAGTTGCTTTTAAGATTCGGAAGTTTTTGGAGCAGTTTCCTCTCTAGTGCGTTGTAAACATTGATTTCAATATTCAAAAGTACACGTATAACATGATATGATCACGCACACCTCATGACATGTTAAACATTCAATAATATTATATACCATATACTGTCCGAAATTTTCGCAGGACTTTATTTTTGTGAATTTCTCAAATGGGTTCAGATTCACAGAATTTTATTTGTGAATTTTGGCTTGTTCTGACTCCCTAGACTAGTAACCTACACACATTCATGAAAATGAAAGGCAAACAGTCTACGTACTTTCAAGTGATATACAAAATTTACATCTTTCGGAAATTTTGGACAGTACAGTATGACATTGACTGTGCTGTTGGTGGAGTTGTCTCAATGCTCTACGTCAGGTCAAGCTGCATGTGTGTAGATAAAGTGTATGCCTTTTGTGGGATTGAAGTATTCATGTGACCGAATTGTAGTAGTGACACAGGCTGCTGTGTATGAATTGGTTCAAGTTGTTGGTTCACTCTACATCATCAGGATGTACTGTTGTAGAAATAGTACTTGTGTGTGTCACTGCAAGATCTACTGGAGCATGGGGTACCGTAGTGACTGTGAGCAAAGTGACTCATTGTGTGAACTGGAGCATGGGGTACTGTAGTGACTGTGAGCAATGTGACTCACTGTGTGAACTGGAGCATGGGGTACCGTAGTGACTGTGAGCAATGTGACTCACTGTGTGAACTGGAGCATGGGGTACCGTAGTGACTGTGAGCAATGTGACTCACTGTGTGAACTGGAGCATGGGGTACCGTAGTGACTGTGAGCAATGTGACTCACTGTGTGAACTGGAGCATGGGGTACCGTAGTGACTGTGAGCAATGTGACTCACTGTGTGAACTGGAGCATGGGGTACCGTAGTGACTGTGAGCAATGTGACTCACTGTGTGAACTGGAGCATGGGGTACCGTAGTGACTGGGAGCAGTGTGACTCACTGTGTGAACTGGAGCATGGGGTACCGTAGTGACTGTGAGCAATGTGACTCACTGTGTGAACTGGAGCATGGGGTACTGTAGTGACTGTGAGCAATGTGACTCATTGTGTGAACTGGCCAGTCAGTTAGGTTCTGAAATGGTTTGCATGTCGTTTGATGTTGGCTTCACTGTTTGATTGTAATGAAATCACTACTTTCTACAAATGACTGTCTTCAGACGTACGTATATAGGATAGGATGTGGGGTGGGGTGGGGCGGTGTCGTGTGGTGGGGTGTGGGGTGGGGTGAGGGTGGGGTGTAGGTGGTGGTTGACTGGTTGTCCTCGGTAGTGTAGTATTTGGTGATGTCCTATTCATTTGCTTACTTGTTTCTTCTTGTCAGGAGATGTCAGTTTCGAGGAGAAAGTGATTCAGGAAAACTATGAAAAGCTTGTGGATGACTTGGATGTTAAATCCTCAGTAGACCTGTTTTTTGGAAGAGAGCTCATCACCTCAGAAACTATGGAAAGGATTGACAATGCCACCACAAGAAAGGGTGCCAATAGAATATTGATCAAAGATCTCATTAAAGGAATGTCTCCAAACAGATTATCAAAGTTTGTATCCCTTCTCCGGGAAAGTGCTGACAAGTACAAACGTCCTCATCACAAGACTCTAGCTGATAAGCTGGAGGGAGACTTGAAGGTAAGCAGTTGAGCAATGAGTTGTAAGGACCGTGCAAAAAGGCCTTATTGAAGAGCATCCTCTTAAAACACTTAGAAAAAGGGTAAGTTATGAAATGGGCACAGGGCTAGGTGGGCAAAGGGCAAGACGGGCATAGGGCTAGAGAGAGTTTAGTTGGACTGAGTGCACACTGTGCAAATTCCTACATCCCATAGCATACACATATATGTGCGGGATGTGGGAATTTGCACAGTGTGCACTCAGTCCAACTTTGTAAACTCTGTCTAGGCCTGTCTTGACCTCTGCTTGTCTACCCTGTGCCATTTTTGCAACTTACCATTATTCCAAGTGTTTTTGGAGGATGCTTTTCTGGTAAATCCTTTTGTATGGTCGTGTGCCAGCCTTTTTACCATTTTAAAGGTTTTTATACACCCTTGTTTGTTCGGCTTTTTCCTAACAAATTTAAAGTTGCTGGAATATAGAGACTGTTAAAGAGGTTTCCACTGCAGTTGTGAAGGACTGCGATCCAATCTTATATGATAAAGAAACTAACACTATGCAGCTAGTTGACTACCACCAGTGTACCCAGCTAGAAGTAAAGAAACTAACACTATGCAGCTGGTTGACTACCACCAGTGTGCCCAGCTAGAAGTGAAGAAACTAACACTATGCAGCTGGTTGACTACCACCAGTGTGCCCAGCTAGAAGTAAAGAAACTAACACTATGCAGCTGGTTGACTACCACCAGTGTGCCCAGCTAGAAGTAAAGAAACTAACACTATGCAGCTGGTTGACTACCACCAGTGTGCCCAGCTAGAAGTGAAGAAACTAACACTATGCAGCTGGTTGACTACCACCAGTGTGTCCAGCTAGAAGTGAAGAAACTAACACTATGCAGCTAGTTGACTACCACCAGTGTGCCCAGCTAGAAGTGAAGAAACTAACACTATGCAGCTGGTTGACTACCACCAGTGTACCCAGCTAGAAGTAAAGAAACTAACACTATGCAGCTGGTTGACTACCACCAGTGTACCCAGCTAGAAGTAAAGAAACTAACACTATGCAGCTGGTTGACTACCACCAGTGTGCCCAGCTAGAAGTAAAGACTCAGACAAAAGAGGGCTGAAGTCTGTGTACGTACGCATTCACCTAGTCTTGCATAGCCACTTCATTTACCTGAAAATGGTTGCTCCGGCGAATGTATGAGATTTGCCTTCTATAATAATATTATTTCTTGCTTTAGAAATGTAGGTGTCGCTTGAAACCCTTCCTGGCGACCTGTAGCTTAGTTGGAAAACTGACGACGAAAAATGATCATATTAAAATCTGATGGTGTTGCAGAGCCATACGTAACCATCTGAGATTCAAAGTGTGTCAGAATGTATCAATATTGCTTCAAATGTTTGTAATTGTACTGTATCACTAGTTCTCGGGCAAAATAATTTTGCAATAATGTATGGCGACCATGTTTTTTGGGGTCAATCCTACGATGTAGAATTGGTTCATAGTTTGTGTGAAAGTTAGTCTGGAGCCTCCGAAATGTACTCCACACTACATCACTCTCAGTTTAGTGGACACATGTGATTAGTTGACTGTTTGCATGTACAAGATTGTGTCATGAAGGTGGTATTGGGTGAGCCCCTCCTTCCCTATCCTGAGTATGATGTGCAGCTCTACACATGACACTGTACATAAGGTGCAGTGAACCTCTGTAATCCGACATTCCCTCTAATCCAACCATCTTATGAGGTACAGTCACCATATTAAAGTATGCTAATAGTCACTCTGTAGTCTGACAACCTCCTAATCTGACATTTATTTCCAGTCCCATTGAGTGTCGGATTAGAGAGGGTTCCCTGTAAGCAGGTTTACACATGACATTGTACATAAGAGAACAGAAGAGAGTGGTTTGGTGGATTGTTCATAGGCAATTTTTCCAAAGCTCTTATTTACCACTTTTACAGACGGCACATGAATCTGAACCATCACCTTCACAGCTGACAACCATTGAGGCCAAAGTTAAGGTGATTGCTTGTCTGTTATGCATGTTTGTACACAGCAGTATCAGGTATCAACATGCAGAAGCTTCTTTGGCCTTTTAATGTTCCTTTATGTGTGCTAAGACAAGTTGGGACATCACAACCTGTAGGAGTTCTAGAGTATTGTAGATAATGATATTCATATCCGTGTGGTTGTACTACAGTACGTCAGGTAATTTTCGCGGCTAATAAATTACGTGGTTTCCATAGTTCGAAAGGATCCGTGAAATTATTCATCCGCAAACTTTAATGAAGAAATGTCTGCTGACAGGATCGTGTACTGTTTTTGCTTATAGAAATTGCTTGCATGCAAAAATTGATCGCATACAGTGTACATTGCTTAGATTATTCGTTTAACTTTCCTTGGGTGCACTTCCTAAGCTTTAGGAATGTGCTATGTATGTATCTTCACCAATAGTCTTCAAGCTTCCACAACGTCGATGAATAACCGCTATGAGGACTACATTCCACCTACTAGATCTTACTAGTTCACTCTTAACAGATTGAAATACTAACTACACCTATAGGATAAACAAAGAAAGACACAATTTCATTCATTGGGAGAGGCAAACGCTTAGAAAAGACCTTTTGTTGCATTATCTGCAGGTAGAGCCCGTGAATTTATTTATCCAGGAAAATTTATGACCCCCAAAAATGAGGCAAACCGCGAAATTTTTGTACCGCGAAAATTTCCTGACGTACGGTATTGTAAACTATACACATGTACCAGAAATAACCTACACAGCATGTGTCCCAGCAGTGACCCCTACCTGGGAGTACTACCCTCATTCTACACAGCATGTGTCCCAGCAGTGACCCCTACTTGGGAGTACTACCCTCATTCTACACAGCATGTGTCCCAGCAGTGACCTCTACCTGGGAGTACTACCCTCATTCTGCACAGCATGTGTCCCAGCAGTGACCCCTACCAGGGAGTACTACCCTCATTCTACACAGCATGTGTCCCAGCAGTGACCCCTACCAGGGAGTACTACCCTCATTCTACATAGCATGTGTCCCAGCAGTGACCCCTACCTGGGAGTACTACCCTCATTCTACACAGCTTGTGTCCCAACAGTGACCCCTACCTGGGAGTACTACCCTCATTCTACACAGCATGTGTCCCAGCAGTGACCCCTACCTGGGAGTACTACCCTCATTCCAAGTGTGGGACTGACAAGTCTATAGGTTGCTCACACCCCCTCCAGGGGACTGTCCCACCTCCTGTCCCACCTACTGTCCCACCTACTGCCCCACCTACTGCCCCACCTACTGTCCCACCTACTGTCCCATCTACTGTCCCACCTACTACCCCACCTACTGCCCCACCTACTGCCCCACCTACTACTTCACCTACTACCCCACCCACTACCTCACCTATTGCCCCACCTACTGCCCCACCTACTGCCCCACCTACTGCCCCACCTACTACCTCACCTATTGCCCCACCTACTGCCCCACCCACTGCCCCACCTACTGTCCCACCTACTGCCCCACCTACTGTCCCACCTACTGCCCCACCTACTGCCCCACCTACTACCCCACCTACTGTCCCACCTACTGCCTCACCTATTGCCCCACCTACTGCCCCACCCACTGCCCCACCTACTGTCCCACCTACTGTCCCACCTACATATCACTGAAACGTCATGAAAATGGCTGTTTTAATCATCAAAGGAATTGTGCAGGTAGATTTGAAGATCGTCTTCCAATCATGTACAGCAGTTTGTTTATTTATTTAGAAAAATTGTTCTTTTTAATATTAATCTTCTGAATTTAATTTGAGATTATAACTTGTGGTATGATGAAGTAGGTTTTGACTACACAGTGTACATGTTTATAACCGACTGTTGCTTGTTTAGATTGTGGGTGGGGCTTGTTTTCAACGGCTGTTCTTAACGTGTCATTGGGCGTCTTTCAGATGATGTTGGACATTTAGAGGATCAACAGAATGGGAAGAGACGGTGGCTTTTGTGACATTACACCTACATTTACATGAAATGTCACAGATTACTGTAAATGGCTGTTTTTCTAAAGTTGAAGAGAAGACTGTTTTACAGTGGGCCAAAAAATTCCTTCTGATTATCCTGCAACATTTTATTATCATCGACCCGGCAAATGTTGAAATATCCAAAAATCCCCAGGGTAATGTGTTGCAATCAGGTATTGTTTCACTGTATGTGAATCACAAATTTTTGCCGTTTGCAGGACAGAAAACAGGTTTTATGCCCATTACTGTCATTGCATTAATTATACCCTATTCCCCAGGCCATTTTTGAACGATTCACTATTCTTTTACCTTCTTTTGATGCTAGTTTCATGTAGTAAATCCTTGATGATTTTTACCCTCGGCAAAGGCAAAGTTCATCTAAAACAGTTATTTTCAATGCTGTTTTTCTTCTTTTGAGAAATATGTAGCTACCGTGATATTGTTACAGTGCCAGCCAAAAGTAATGGAGCAATATCACCTGTGCAAAAATGGCAGATTGCACCCATTCAAAAAAGTGATTAGAAGTCACATGGAGAGCTTTCATTAGCCCCTTTAGTACATTCAACTTCCTCCAAACATGTTGGTGCCTGTCCCAAGGTGCTGTTATAACTCTCACACCTTCAGGCTGTAAATTCAACTTGCAGCTTCTGTTGACACTTGTCTTAGATTTTGACTTGATGAGGGTATGTTTTGTACAGGTTCACATAAGCACAGTGACTGCATGCATGCATGGTGGTCCACATGTGAACCATTTCCCCTTGTCATGTGATACCTGTTTTAAGCTTCCACTCTGTTCTGTCTACTTTCTACAGGGTCCACTTGATAGCCCTCATATCCACGGACTGAGGGACCATCTCTTCAAGAGATATAAGACATTTAAAGTTGGGGAAGGAGGGAAGAAAATGGAGTTTGTCCGACTTGCTGTCGTCGAAGGCCAAGTAAATGTACCTAAAGATGAGGAAGAGATCTGCGACAAGCTTGCCTTTCTCCAAAGATTCAGAAATTGCGGAAAAGAAGAGCGACAGATTGTAGGCTACATTGATGCCTTCGATCTACTTCACAAGTCAAGTCACCGCTTTCGCGTGGTCTACGGCCAACCTGGAATTGGGAAGACTACTCTCCTCACTCACATGTGTCGGGCGCTAGCCATGAAGGAAGCAGACAGCGAGTACGCACTAGTGCTCTACTTCCCACTGAGAAACAAGACGGTGTCTGGAGCCAAGACTCTCAAAGAACTGCTTTCATATTTTTACCCAGGAGACGATCAAAAGCTGGACCTCTCTGAAGTAAAAAAGTCACTGGAGAATAGTGAGGATAAACAGATCCTCCTAATATGTGACGGAGCAGATGAAGTTCGGGAACTGCTCTCTGTTCCAGATAACAGCGTGATCCAGGAGATTCTCGCAGGCAACACTCTTCCCCAAGCAGATGTAATTGTTAGCAGCCGTCCAGGAAGTCTGCCTTTCCTTCAGCGTCACAGCTCTTCTTTCTATGAAATTCACGGGTTCGACCAAGCTTCCATCGATTGCTACATAAAAGATTTCTTCAAAGGGAAACCCGAGAAAGCAGAGAACATGATGAAGGAGCTGCAATCCCGCCCTGATCTTTTAGGAGGTGCTCACATACCAATGAATCTCTTTATCTACTGCTCCGTCTATGATTACAGTGGACTCCCTCCCACGATGACAGCTTGTCACAAGAAATTTCTCTGTAATGTCGTGAAAAGGGAATATGAGAAGTGTGGAGTCCCCTGTCAAGTGGATCTGTCCCTGAGTCGAATGTCACCCGAGGTGAAAGGTTTATTCAAATCACTGGGTGCCCTAGCATACGAAGGTATGATGAAGAATCCTCCAGTCTTTGTGTTTACCGAAAGCGATATTCGAAGAGCGTTTCCCACTCTCCCACCAGAAGCAGTCGTTGAGGAGTCCATTTTCAAAGGCCTGCTTGTGCAGCATTCCTGCAGAGTTGGGTTTGAGGAGGTGAGCACCTTCAACTTTTCCCACACCACTAACCATGAGTTTTTTGTGGCATTGCATATTTCCCATCTACCCGAGGCCGACCAATTGCAGTTTGTGAGGGAACATTTCTCTGATCCTAAATTCGCCGTCGTTGTTCGATTCTACTCAGGTCTGACAGGTCTTTCAACACCTGGGGTAGCTTCTCTTCTCTGCCAGTCTGTCTCAGCTCGTTCCACTTCAAGCGTCTTTTCTCCTGCGACTTCCTTCTCTCTGCCTTCACGGTGTTCCAATGATGATCCTAGCCTTCTGTATCTTTTCCACTCTCTTTATGAGTCTCAGAACTTGAAATTAACTAAAAGCATTGTACAGCATCTCAAACAGTCACTTAAGTTCAGTCTTTTCCTAACATCTCATGATGTTCTTGCAATTTCATATTGTTTGGGGAAATGTACTCATTTGAAGCACCTCGCATTTTTGGAGTATTCTTTCTTTTTAGATAGTGGTGTAAAGCTCCCTCCCTCCTCTCTGCCTCATGTGTTTACAATTCTAAAAGCTAATTCTCATCTACTATCTTTGGACCTACCAGTGGAACACCTCCCCTCCACAGGTGAGTGTGTTTATTGTCTTTTATTAAAATTATTAGACAGAGTTTAGTTGGACTGAGTGCCCACCATGCAAATTCCTACATCCCGCATGTACAGCACATTATACGCATGGACTTGTATGCACTCAGTCCAACTAAACTCTGTCTAGCCATGTACCCGTCTGGCAAGGTGAAGACAGGCATAGAGCTATACATACATGAGGTTACAGTACTGATTAAAAGTAACTAACCTTGCCATACGCATGTCGACCACATGTACTCGTGTTGCACGTGCGAGCCTCGTGTGAGTGATAATTATTATCACCTTTTATATGGATAAAAATGGTGGCTATGGTGGGACAGGCCCTATTCAGCGAACTAATCCAGCAATGTCTTCAAAGCTCGAAGCAGCTTTCTAAATATTTTCGTGAAAGGATTGTCTGCCTTTGGTAAGAAAGATCCAGCTAGTCCAAGAGATTTCCAGCGCTCGGTATCGCTTCACGTTCAACTTATCTGTGACTTCACCTCCATCGACAATCTTCTCTAACCGTCCAATATTTAAGATGTTCACTCGGTTCTTGTTCCATTTATCCTTTGATTCCAGCCACTCTACAAGTATTTTGTTTCCTTTTTTCGACATTGGGCAGATTCGTGTTCCAAGGAATTGTAACACTCGAGTCAATCGAAATGCTCGCACTTCACACGTTATCTATAGGTATCTATATGTATTGAAAGGAAGTGTGAAATTCCACACTCGTACGAGGCACACATGAGTCTCGCTGACTATCTGCGTGTTCAACGCAGGTTAAGGGCAAGTTACTTTTAGTCACCACTGTAGATGGGTACAGGGCTAGACAGTGTTTAGTTGGACTGAGTGCACACTGTAAATTAATTCCTACATCCCTCACATGTGCATATGTTGTGGGATGTGGGAATTTGCTTAGTCTAGTCGGTCTAGCCTCATGTATGTATAGCCCTGTGTTTGTCAAGCCCTTTGCCCATCTTGACCTTTGCCTGTATAGCCCTGTGTTTGTCAAGCCCTATGCCTATCTTGACCTTTGCCTGTATAGCCCTGTGTTTGTCAAGCCCTATACCCATCTTGACCTTTGCCTGTATAGCCCTGTGTTTGTCAAGCCCTATACCCATCTTGACCTTTGCCTGTCTAGCCCTGTACCATCTCACAACTTACCCTTGTTCCGATTGTTTTTGGATGATCCTAGCTTTTTGATAATTTAAAAGTCTTTTGCAAGTAGAGTAAATTATCAATGGTCAGTCACCATGTATGGTACTTTTCTTAGTAAAGTGATCGATGTCGCTCTGTCGGTCGAATGACCGACCGGAATCTGTCGATTATCTGAGCGCTGTCTGTCGAGGCATTGATCGGTATTCGCCAGGGTGTATCGACGCGTTGACCAGCAATATAGGTTAAATATTGTAACAAGTATCATCTTTCTACAATAATTTTGGAAGATCTTCCAGAGAGGTTTCATCGTCCTGCTCCATATGAGAGTCTACCAATTTAAGAATGTTCGAGTTTTTCTTGGACTTCATACCCGTTCCTGGCTTTCTAAGGATGGTTCCTCTTTCTTCGTATCGCTTTAGAAAAATAAAAAATCCCTGACTTGGTAAAAGTGTGGCCCTCTTCGCTCAGAATATCTACAATCCGGTGGTAAGACTTCCCTTTGCGCTTGAAAAGCAAAATTCGTCGAACAATGTAGCTCAATCGAATGCGCTATTTTCTAAAACTTAACTGCATTCACACCAAAGTAAACATTACGTAATGATGACTGTCGAGTGGCTTCCGCTGACCGTCGAATGGCCATCGTGTGCCTGACCGTCGACTGTTGCCTCGTTGACCACCGGTCGAACGCGCGATATCGTTCACTTTATTATGAAAAGTACTGTATGTTCAGATGCTGTATTTTTGCAACCAGTGAGTGAATTGGCTAATGTCTACTATATGAACTGAAAGCACAGAATACTTTGAACAACTATTTACTCTAAAGAAATGATATCACTCTTATCCCTGGTGAGCTATGGGTGTAGAAACCAACTGAACAAAGCCATCAAAAATCAGACTAACCATTCAATGTATATCGGTCTTCAGCCGAGGAATCCACAGCAAGACAATATGACATCCGAGATTTTGAAATCCCACTGAAATTTCATAAGACTTCAAAAAGGTTTCACAAGATTTTGCCCATTGAGATTTCAAAATTTCGCCTAAGATTTCTAGATTTCTGATAGGATTTTTGTCACAGACCCTGTGCAACTACATAACCCAGTTTTAGAAGCTGTATTGCATTGACTGCTGAATGCAGAACTACCAGTTTGAAGAACACATGTACCGCTCTCAAATACAGTGAGAAGGGCTGTATCACATGCTTATCTGAAAAGTATCAGTCAAAAGTATCATTTCTTCGTAGTAAATAGTTGTTTGAATTATGTGTGGTTTTAGTTCAAACTAGACATTAGCCAATTCACTCCCAGGTTTTTAAAATACAGCATCTGAACATACCATATATACATATAGGAATGGAAAGTTATGTGATTGTTTTAGTTATGTGATTATGCAAATTTTCACAAAATTGCACACTTAAAATGGCATAATACATGGACATACACTGCACGTGATCTCTGTTTATGTCACTCAACACATGTCAGTTCCTGAAGTACTGCCTAGTGTTCTGCAAACAGGTGTTGGTGAGCAAGCGACCAAGAAGCCAACACTGCCGTCACAGACATCATCGGTAACTCGGGCCACTCCAACATCTCCCCTGCCCTGTCTTCATCAGAAATAGTGGTGTGGTGCATTTAGTCTTGCATAGCTCAGACTGCAGCTATTTCTCCTCCTTTATTTAGCTATTTCTCCAGACCCTCCTTTATGTGGTGACTATGCCACTGAATAGCGCAGGCAAAGTAGCTCTCTGCATGGGCTACGTGAGAGTAAAAGCACTACACTACATTCTTGAATGAAAGCAGGGAATGGGAGAAGATAAATATTGTAATGGGACTGCAGTCTTTTCAGGTTTAACCAAAACACATAACTAAAAACGCATAATTATACTCGTATTTAGCTCAATTCACATAACTTTAGTACACATAACTTCCAATCCTATGGTACATGGTGACCAATAATTGATATTTTAATCTATATGTGTATGTTATGTCCGATTTTATGGCAACATCAAAATGGCCTCCGCCATGATGACTGTAATGCACCCCTATTTTCTTCACAAATACTTTCTAACACACCCACAAGACATCATGTATAATCTTGTCAACTCTTTCATTCATGTGCTGCTTTCGGTAGTTGCACAATGAAACGTTTGCTACAACATACGAAAACAGTTTCAGTTGAAAAGGCGGAGATCTAGATGATGGCTTTTAAATTTTAAAGTGGGTTTATAATCATTGTAGGATCCAATCTAAATTTTCACTGCTAATACTTTTGAAATTCTATTCCTTGGCTGTTATGTGCAGCATTTGGTGGTTTCCCAACCAGGACAAGACAAGAAATAGTGAGACGTAACTTTAACGAACAAGCAATCAAAAGTACAGTATACACAGTGAAAGTTTAGCTTTACCATTTATAAATCACCCCTTAAATTTCTGCAGTTATGGGCCGCCATCTAGATCTTCGCCTTTTACAAAGAAATACCCCCACACAGGGTATTTATAACCACCCGTGACAAAAACAACAAAATGGCCGTTACTGAGAAGCTGCACATTTACTCCATGTTTTTTTCTAAATATGAATAGATGGGAGTTTAATCTGCATATCAGATTTAAGTTACACATATGTTGATGCTACAAAGTTATAAATATATATCGGTGACTCTTTCTCAAAGGAAGAAAAACAATGCTGAAAACATGCTGTTTTTTGCAAACTTTGCCTTTGCCGTGGGGTTAGATCATTGAGGATTTTCATACAATTAACATCAAAAGAAGGACAAAGTAGCGAACCATACGAAAGTCGCTTGGGGAGCAAGTTATAACGAACATAACGAAAGTTATAGGCAAAAAACCTGTTTTTCTGCCCTTCTAGAAGCACAAATTGTTTATAAATGTACATGCAGTAAAGAAATACTTGAATATAACACTTTCCACAAGCAATTTTTGTAAATTTTGACATATGCTGGACACATGAAAACAGAAAGTACAAAGATCAGAAGAAATCTTGATCCACGGCAAAGCTGGTGTTTCTTCGAGCTAAGAAAAGCAGCCATCTTCGTGACGTTTCATGCACGTATATGTAACCGTAACGTCACCAAAGTCGTCATCTCCTCCCATTCTGTTGGTATGTGAACTATCTAACGTCATCTGAAATACACTCAATGATGCGTCAAGAACGGCCGTTAATTTGTGCCGTTGAAAATAAGCCACACCCACAATCCAAGTGAGCCACGGGCGGTTATAAATGCCCCGTGCAATGAAGAAGGCTCCTCTCAAGGCCAACATCACATGATGTCACGAGATTGTATATATTATATATATATATAGTTAATGGAGATTTCAATGCAATTAATGCAAGCCCATTATTATCTTAAGTTTGTGAGGCAAGAGCTATCAGTCTTGGTGAAGAAAAATGCTATAGAGCTTATGCATTTACACAACACTTGAGGCATGACGTCACACTTCTGAGTGGCAAGAAGGCACAGTCAAGGATAGAGAATATACATTCTTTCGACTGTAACTGAACTCTCACCCTGAATATCCAAAATGAAGTTGAGGACTGCTATCCCACATTAGAAAGGAAGATCCCTATGTCTTTAAAGGGACACTCCAGGCAAAATAAAGTTTATCCTCAAACAGAGAGTCTTTGATGCTGATTCCAATGCTGCAAACTATTTATATAAGTGTGCTTTAGTTTAGGACCCGAGATATTTTAAAAATTCTCAAATTGATGCCATCACGTGGGTCCGTTGAGTTCACAGTGTACCAATATGCACCAATAGCAAAGATAAAGAGGCACAAATCATCGATCCTTTTCATACCTGAGGTATTGGAGACAATAGGACAGAATCCATATGGCTTTTTTTCGTTCTTTTAAGCTGGTCATATTGCGCAGAACTGCAGCCCAAGACGGTCAAATTCAGCAATAGTGTACAATCGTGAGTCATCTGCACTATTTCTATTGCTGAGAGGTGAAAATGTGACCGTAGTCATCAAGAACGACTCAAAATGCACTTTCTAATACTCGTACAGGTCCCAAAACTGATCGCGCTATTATACCTCTTCCTAAGGCTCCATCACTCTTTGACGTCACATGTCATCCAACATGGCGGAATTTAACTCGTAATTTACAGCTTTAACTGCAAATATCTTGTAAACTAAGTAGCGCATGCAGAAAACAGTAGTAATTTTGGAATAGGTATACAAGAGTCTATTCATTGAACTTAATGTATATTTTGCCTGGAGTGTCCCTTTAACGTTCACAGAGGTCCTTTCACCATATACACTCTATACTATGTAAGCGTAGTATAGAGTATCTATGCTTTCACATCATTGCCCACTCACTGGTACACACCCCTTTACAAACCTCTGGATCCACCCTGTCTATGATTAAGTACAAGAATAAGTCACTGGTGCTTCATTTCTTAACTTCAATGGTCAATATGTATTATCTACATGTGGAGTATTACACACCATCCTAAATTGCGACAATGTGCATATTATTAAGCATGAGTTGTAGAGGCTGTGGCCTTTAGCCCCCCCCCACCCCCCCCCCCACACACACACTTGGACACTTGGCAAACCATTCCTCCTCCTATGTATAGAGACCACTGTAAGCTGGTACATTGTCCACTTCAGTGATACTGAAGCACCTCAGAGTCTGTATTTTGGGTGAAAACGAATTTGCGCTATAATGTATGGCATCATGTTTTTCTTTGCCAAGCAACTACTATATTCCGTAGTACAGTAAAACCTGTCTTAAAGACCACTTGCATATAAAGACCACCTGTCTATAGAGACCACTGTAGGCTGGTTCATTGTCCACTTCAGTTGTACTAAAGCACCTCTGTACAAGGACAGGACCTCTACAGAGACCACAATTACTTGGTCCATTGAATGGTTGTTATAGACAGGTCTCACTGTATATACCCTAAGCTTGTTCCAAGTGGTTTTGGAGGATGCTTTTGATAAAGCCTTTTTACACGGTCCTGTGTTAATCCAACATCCCTTTACTATCTTTAAACCATTCTTATCCACCCTTACCCTTGTATGGTTTTTATACATACACCCTTACATGCTTTCCCATAGTCATGTAGTATTCACATGTGCTGCACCTTCAGATGCTACTGCTCTAATCAGTGGGACGGCAGTGGAGGAGTTGGACCTTAAAGTGAGGGAAACAACACTGTCAGCATTGTCAGCCATTTTCCACAGCAGGACCATCAAGGAATTGAAACTTGACATATCCTCTCTTTCTAAAGTAAGAAATGATGTTTTGTGAGACTTTATATGATTTTGTTGTTTAATGATGCCTTCAATTCCCAGGACCGTGACAGTGGGAAGGAAAAACAAGATCTATCTCATTCGGTATCAGAGAATACCACACTCAGGAAACTAGTCCTACGTGGTCCATCAGACTACATGACAGCAGTGCTACATGGTGTAGCTGCTAGTGCTACCATTGAAGACCTTGAAGTGCAGGGTCAGCCAACTTACCCCACAGGTAAGTTAGTTGAAAGGGCATGTTTGGTTACCATGGCTACAGCATTATTGTATTGTTTGCCATAAATTGGTAACATGTTCACTTCCTCACTTGTAGGTCTTGACTCTCCTGATGGTGGAGAGCATGATGTAGCAGAAGCACTGGCCAAGTGTGTTGTCAACCGTAAGTTGAGAAGAGTTGAAATGCGGTTCCTCCCACTTCTCCCTGTGATGAAGGGCCTTACTACAAGAGATGTACCACTAGAAGAACTTGTTATCTACCCACCTTTGGTATGTTGACTGCACCATGCAGGTGGTGTGGGAGTGATTTGTGTTTGCATGGATGCTTACAGGCATGTAAGTTAGTGCAGCAGTCATCATGATCCTTATAGACTGTACAGGGTTCTACCTAGGATGAAGTGTTGGGGAAGCTTCAGTATTACAGTGCATGCCTGCCATGCGAGACATGATCGTGTTTTTGATGACATTGTACGTATGTATTGTATCTAGGGCTGTGCGGTGTCAGAAATTATCAGTTTTGGTATATTCCCCACATTCTATCACGGTATTACTATGATCACGGTATACTGAGTGCTGAAACTGTGGACAACATCCAAATGAATCCTTGTCACACAGATTAAGACCATTCACAAACAACAGTCGTGTATGCTGCATAATATGCTCCTTTTACACCCATAATCATGACTGACATAAGTAACAGTTTCAACAGATTTTAAATACATCACTTCAGATAAAATGTTATGTCCTAAAAATTTCATATTATACGCTTATACTCCTTCCAATACTGGTCCAACCTTAGAGAATACAACGGTATCACACGGTATTGCAGTACAGAAAAGAGTTGGCTGGTATTGGAATTTTGCACTAATAATATTGCAATATTACTATTTATTAGGTATATTGCACAGCACTCATCCTCATACATAGGGCATTTATAACCGACCTTGGGATGAATTTTAAAAATGGCCGTCACTAGAAAGCTCCTCAAATTATGGAGTACAGTAGTACTCCATATGTAGGATTGACACCGAAAAAACATGGCCGCCATACATTAGGCTAAAGCGCATTTTTGCCGGAAACAAACGTTTTGCGGAACGAAAAGCTTCAAGCGATCTATGAAACATTCTTTTGTAGGCTTTCGATGTTTTACGATGGTTAATACACACCTTACCCGAATGGGAAAACTACAATTCGTTTCTTCTCGAAGAGGCATGAGCCGAGATATGGGCAACTTTTCGTCATATTATTATTATTATTATTATTATTATTCTCGCTTTTAAACTAAACGGGCTAGCGATCACTAGGAAGGTTTTGTAACCTTCAAACTTCATATTTCAACTCAAAATGATAGCGCGGGGTGCCTTTGAGGGGTCTTGAAGCAGCTAGTGTAGTACAGAGTGAGAACTCTTTGGATAGGAAAATCCCATACTTAAGAAGAGCCCGCCATAATGAATCGGACTAACATAGACTAGGTTTGCGGTTGGCATCCGCCCACCTATAATAAGATTCATTGCTAACCTCCCACCTAAAACTAGATTCATTGCTTGTTAATTGCATTCATTGCATATAACTGGAGCTCGACGAACAAAAACATGTCCGTGAAAGGTGAACTTGCCGATTTTGATGGAAGCAAGTTACAACCGAAAGGTGGATCGACTCGCCGATTTTGGTCGAAACAGACTTGCAACTGCTATTCTGAAGTAATGATACAGAATAGTTAAAAGCATTTTAAAGTGATATTGATGCCTTTTGAGACACTAGCTACAAATAATAGTGACGGCAATGTATGGCTACGCAACACCAGTACCATTTTGAGATTGTTCAGTTCTTCTTTCTAGCCTTTGTTTCTAGGTGGGTACATTGATTTTAGTCTGGAAGCTGCATAGTTTCAGTTTTTATCTTACAGATTGGCATGATTGTGTTCCTTCTCAACAGCAGTGGAAACGGCCTTCTTCAATAGGCTCTATTCAAGCAACCATTATTTCACTTCAAAGGAAAAACTGCACAAACAAGGGTGTATAAAAACCATTTTAAAATGGTAGGACGTAGGACCGTGCAAAAAGGATCCTCCAAAAACACATGGAACAAGAGTAATCTGCGAAACCGGTGCAGGGCTAGGTGGGCAAAGGGCAAGACGGGCATAGGACTAGACGAGCACTGTGCAAATTCCTACATCCCGCAGCACATATATACCATAATGCAATGTGCTGAACATGCGGGATGTAGGAATTTACACAGTGCTCGTCTAGCCCTATGCCCGTCTTGCCCTTTGCCCACCTAGCCCTACACCGGTTTCGCAGATTACTCTTGTTCCATGTGTTTTTGGAGGATCCTTTTTGCACGGTCCTTACTTAATGGGTGCAGGCTTAGTTTATAAACCAGATTAAAGTAACACATATGTTAGCTGCTACAAAGTTATACTGAACATTCGGTAACCATTTCTTAAAGGAAGAAAGCACAGCATTGGAAAATAGCCGAGTGTGCCAAACTTTGCCTTTGCCTCAGGTGAAAATCATCGAGGACTTTTATGAAGCTAGCATCAAGAGAAGGCAAAAGTAGATAAAGCAATATCTCTATTCATCTAGTACACAAACAGAAATTGTCCAAAGAAAGGGGTGCAGCATGTACAATCATTTATCACATTGAAAACAAGGATAAATGTTGTTATACTTGCATGTCTTGCTCCCAAAGCCTATCGTAAGCCTAGGCTCATCTTGCTGATCAGTGAGAGGGCAATTTTCCTTACAAATCATAATAATTATATATCATCACTGCATTCTGTCACTCACACGAGGCTCACATGTATGCATACACACACATGACACACATTCGGAGGGTGAGCTACTTCTAACCACCACTGTATGAGTAGTGTTTGGCTAGCACACCATGTACCTCAGAAAGTACAGAAGGCTCAATGCACTCACTTGTCAGCTTTTCTCATAATAACAATGGTACTTGTCATTAGCTGGTCATTGTCCGACAGTCTTACTACTCACCGATAACTGGCTACATCCATGGCTACATGTGTGTGTGTTGGAGCATTGAGGGGAGGGACAAACTTGTATGTGTAGATATTATACATGTAATACTTTAATTCACAGTACATGTTGTTTTATTGTATGCCAGCCATAATATACTAATATGTTAATACACTCACACTCCTCTATTACGGACACCTTGGGACCAGATCCTGTCCATGTGTCAGAAAAGCCCGTAGGGTTGGGTATTGTGCAATACTTTGGGAGTCCGTAAGACAGGTAATTCTGTGATAGAGGTGTTTGAGTGTATTAGCTTTAATAAATCTTATGCTGTTGTTACCATGACAACATGTGCCCAGTTGAAAATAGTACCAGTTCATGTTTCAATATCATGCATGGATCATTCATGTTTATATACTGTTGGTTACTGTTGGTTGGTTGGTTGGTGTATCACCTACTGATCTGGGAGTTGAGCCTTCTTGTTGCTCAGGAGTTCTCGTAGTGGCTGTGACAATGTGGTCAGTTTGGTGAAAACTTGCCAAGCTGGTTTACCATACCAAGAAATCTTCTCAGTTCCGAGACTGTTGAGGGGCATTTCATCTCATTTCACCTGAGTCTACCTAGGGTTTGGTGAGATGCCGGTACTCCCTAATCCTAATCCCAACCACAATTCGGTCACGTATCATTTAATCCTTCAAAGCCCCGTACTTGCAGTCTTCTACTAACTGGTGCAGGCTGGTGATGAACTGCTCTGTGGTCTCTCCCTCTTGCTGGCATCCCGAGTTGAAATGTGGCCATTTGAAAATAGCATTCTTACAGACCTTATTGAAGGAATCAAGCTTCTTGATGGCTTCACCATAGTCCTTCTTTGCGTCAGTTGTAATGTCAGTTGATCCAAGGATGTATTTGGCTGTCTCTCCCTTACAGTAAAGGAGCATATAGAAACCTGGCGAGTACCTCTTCAATCGAAAGTCCCGATGCTGGGCAAAAATGCTTGAAGCAGCACTTCCACTGTAGCCAATCTTCTGGTGACTGAAAATTAAAGAGTGAAGTAGCCTACAATTTGATGCTAGCCATGCTGAACCACTTCTGACAACATGTAGTGTAGAGCTTTTACTTTGGTTTGCAACTTCAAGAACGTTTCACTCAATAATTATTCCATGCCGGCCCGTCATACAACACATGGTCAAGTAACAAACACAAGCATTACGCAATCATTACCAAAGGGTACCAAATACTAAAGAGCATGCAAACTACTTAACACAATTAGCTTTGAGTACACTACATGTCATGCATAGTTAAGTGTACGCCACATCATGTATGACATGTGTTATGATCCTATTTCCTGTGCATGGAATTGTATGGCTGTGTTAGTACTTGCTGCATCGCTACATTCACTTATAATAATGTACTTAACTTATTGTTACCATGTGTCCAAATATTGACCTGTCATGCATTACACGTTGTACTAACTTCAATTGGATTTTATTCATACTGCAACTCCGAGCACCATTGTTATTGTAATTGTAATATTTTCAAGAGCACACATGACTTGTTCAATTGTTACCTGCATGCACAAGCATATGTGCAGTCCTGATTGGTGGGAGAGGTGTGATTTTCTGGACTGTCTATAGCATAAGAAGGTAGCTATCTCCTGTAAATGTGTACATGTCCAGCAACCTTTGATTAGAGGTGTTAAGTATCATGCTTTTGTTTATACTGTTATTGACATGCAGGGGGAGGATGGAGAGGACTTGATGGAGGTGGAGAAGACTGCTGCCAAGATCAGAGTAGTTAGAAGACTAGTCCTACATGGTCCATCAGACTACATGACAGCAGTGCTACATGGTGTAGCTGCTAGTGCTACCATTGAAGACCTTGAAGTGCTTGGTAAGTTAGCTGAAAGGGCATGTTTGGTTACCATGGCTACAGCATTATTGTATTGTTTGCCATAATTTTGGTTACGTGTTCACTTCCTCACTTGTAGGTGGAGAGCATGATGTAGCAGAAGCACTGGCCAAGTGTGCTGTCAACCCTAAGTTGAGGAGAGTTGAAATGGTGTTCCTCCCAGCTCTCTCTGTGATGAAGGGCCTTACTACAAGAGAAGTACCACTAGAAGAACTTGTGATCAAGATCTCACTTTGGGTATGTTGACTACAACATGCACCAGCTGATGTGTGGGTGGTTTGTGTGTCAGTGTATGAGGGTTATATCAGTGGGTGCGGCAGTTGTTATGAGCCTTAGACTGTTTGAGTGACCTCTTCTCCTGTCAAGAGGTAGTGTCCAGTCAAATTCCAGCCCCCAAATACGTAGCTGCTGACATGCATAACCTGTAGTTCCACTTTCAACTTGAATTGTACTTTCCATACTTGTACTGATCTCTGCACACGTGAAGTACAGTGGTAAGTGAAAGTAACTAACCCTTAGAATGCGTTCAATCCACCAATACTTTATGAGTCTCGTGTTATCCTCAGCCAGCAAATGATTGGAGGAAACAGCAGGAAACTTTCGCGAAGATATTTTTTGCGAATTCTAACAAAGAAAACTTTTGCAAATTTCGCAGATTGGTAAGGCAACCATTGTGGAGGTGGCCATATCAAAGCATGTGTGTTTCCATGTGTGTGGACGAGATGGAAATCTACGAACTGGAAACTGTCATGTGAGGCTATCGTGCCTATAAGGAGCTCTGGGAACTCACCTTATCTCCTTGTTTGCAGCTGTGATTTTTGGTGAAGGTACTGTATGAGCAGAGAGGACCGGTAGTGTTGGTTTAGAAGGTTAAAAGTACTTGAACAAATCCATAGCTGTAAGCTGTACTACTAAGTGTGACGACAAAGTAAATCTTCAAATGAAAGGCTTAGCACGAACAAAACTTGTTACATAGCATCTACGTGTTGAACAACGTGCCACGTGGCTTCACCTCCCCGCACCCGTAATGTAGCGCCTCCTTTTTGACTTTTCACGAATTATAGTTTCGCGAATGCTCTCTTGTTTGCAAAATTTACAAAGGTTTTCTCCCACAGAAGTTTCCTGCTATACGGTATTAAGATTGACTTGCACACAGCCACTAAAGAAACTGATCTCCCTTTATTGGCTAACGTGGGCACTATCAATGAGACCCTCAACCCTTCGAGCCACAAGTGGACAATCCTTTCATGAATGTACGGAGACAGGTGCTTGGAAGAGATTGAAGATGAACTCATTACTTGATTTGAAAATAACACATTGAATTCTGTCCAGTCATTGCCTATCCACCATTTTCTTACAAATCACAATAATTATAACCTAACATAGATATTCAACCCAACCCCGGGATAGGCAACTCCCGAATTTATATGGGTTATTACGGGTAATGATTGCATAATTGTTTGCGCAATAATGTTCCATGCTTGTTCCAAAGTCTGAGTAGGCGCTTATATTATTTCTTTCTCTATTGCTCTTGCACGATACACTTCTAGAAACTTTACATAGGCATTGCTTGTAGCTTCCATTAGTCTATTCCAAGAGAGAAGCCCGGATGAGAAAGCACCCTTACGTTGGTAATACAAAGAAAAACTTCGCCCCGCACATAAAAACACGTAAATCATCCAAAAACTTTTCATGACTGGGTCTGAAAGCAACTTTCTTCGCTTAGACGAGTACAATACTAGTGTTTGCATAGCAACAAGCACTTATTGTAGCCATTCATCCAAAAGCAGCTACAGAATGCGAAACGCCTTCTTTGTCCTAAAAAAACTTGATGACGTCATCACTTGCCTATCCTGTGTACGTGGTTCCAGCATAGTTCCAGTAACAGTACACTATGAATCTAATTATCTCACGGTCACGGCAAAAAATTATGACTGGCCCATTGTTGGTGACTGGAACGAGCATGGTTATGGGCGCTTATCGCGAGTTGCCTATCCCGGTGTAGGGTCGAGTATCTATGAACCAAATCATCACTGCATTCTGTCACTCACACGAGGCTCACATGTAACGTATGCATACACACACATGACACACATTTGGAGGGTAAGCTACTTCTAACCACCACTGTATGAGTAGTGTTTGGCTAGCACACCATGTACCTCAGAAAGTACAGAAGGCTCAATGCACTCACTTGTCAGCTTTTCTCATAATAACAATGGTACTTGTCATTAGCTGGTCAATGTCCGACAGTCTTACTACTCACCAATAACTGGCAACATCCATGGCTGCATGTGTGTGTGTTGGAGCATTGAGGGGAGGGACAAACTTGTATGTGTAGATATTATACATGTAATACTTTAATTCACAGTACATGTTGTTTCATTGTATGCCAGCCGTAATATACCAATATGTTAGTACATTCACACTCCTCTATTACGGACACCTTGGGACCAGATATGTTAGCTTTAATTGGCCATGTGCTGTTGTTACCATAGCAACATGTGCACAGTTGAAAATAGTACCAATTCATGTTTTTATATCATGCATGGATCATTCATGTTTATATACTTTGGAATTGGAGCAGTTTTTGTTATATATCTGCATGTATAGGTATTAGTTATACCCTATCCAGGTGTTCTGCAGCAGAGAATACAGTGTTTCTCTGCTGCAGCACAGCTGGACAGGATATAACTTATTTGTATCCTGACAACCATTCACTGTATACTGTTAGTGTGTACAGCCTCGTCTAGAGTTGATCAGTTCTAGCCTCTTACACTACCAATTGAACCTAATTGTGACCTGTGCTACATCACAAATGTCAGCATGCTTTCCTTTGATCTAACCATAATTCATCCCAGCACCAGGATACAAGTCTTGCTGGAAACAGATTTAACGTTCACAACACCAACAATTCATCCACTAGTCTTGTGCAGTGTTTGTGATTGTGTATTTGATGTATGTTCATGGGACAGTGCTAGTTGAGTGCTGGTTGACTGCTGACCATCTGTTGGTTAACTGTGTACCACCCACTGATCTGGGAGTTGGATGTAGTCCAGTGTATATTGTGAAAGGTGTACAGACTGAGTGTATGTGTGTACACTGCAGTATAGCGTATGTTACATGAACAGTATTGTAGGGCAGTTTATTACTAGTCTCGTACCCAGACCCACTTCCGCCCGCCATTTTATTTGGGCGAGAAGGTGGGTCTGGTACTTATCTGCAGAATCCTTGGATGTGAATCTGCGGATCCGCGGAAACCAATTAGATTGCAGAGTTGCGAATATAATGAGAAAGTCACGTGTGGTCAAGACGGCAAAATGGAGATTGATATCCCTGTATAATTTTTCGAGCTTGATTTGAGCGTGTTTTAAGAGTCGGCTACTGATTTAGGTTTTAATGATTTGAAGGATGAACAGAAAGACGCAATAACTGCGTTTCTTAATGGAAAGGACGTGTTTGTCTCGCTACCTACGGGAAGTGGAAAGTTGCTTTGTATTGATTCCCAAGGTAGTAGACAAACTGAAGAAAACCTTATGTCTATCCTCAGAACAGCAAAGTATTTTCGTGATACTTTCGCCGCTTGTGAACTTGATGGACGACCAGGTAGCTCATTTCTCTAAAAGGAGAATTCCATCAACCTCGGTGACCAGCAAGGAGGCCCGGTGAGAGTTCGAAATGCTTTGATGCTGTATCCAGAGTTTTTTGGCATGGTGGCACACTCGGCAAATGTAAAGTGTTTCTTCAAAAGGTAAAAATGAAAATTTCCGCCGATTCTTGAGACCATGCGCTTCGACTAAAGGCCGAAACAATTGTATTTTTGGAGGGCGGACAGATTACACCTTGTAATCTTTTTAGTGGTAGAACAAAAGGAAGAGCTTAAATCAGCAATGTGCACCGATTCCAATCTCGGACTACAGGGGCTTTCGCGCTTACGATCATGGAAGGATTGGAATACATATCACATGTAAGTCACGAGGTCTTGCGCAACTTTTACCCCACGAACATCCAAGGATTCTGCAGATAAGTACCAGACCCACCTTCTCGCCCAAATAAAATGGCGGGCGGAAGTGGGTCTGGGTACGAGACTAGTTTATTACACACAGCCAATGTGTGGTGTAGTTCATCTCATCCTGTCCAAGGCCTCCAATTCAGTATGTACTGTAGATGTATAGAGAGTGTGAACTTTGAAGTGAGTTGTTTGTTATTGCAATGTGTTTGTTTCCTGTTGTTGACAGGGAAGGGATACAGTGTTTTCAGAAGATCACTTGAAGGAGATGGAGAGAAGTGCTGCCAAGATCAGAGTGAGGAAGATTCTCTTTGATGTTGACTACAACACAGCATTGTGTGATGCTGTGTCAAGTGGGCTAGGAGAGAACAAGTGCTTACAAGAAGTGACCCTCAGTGATGTACCAAAAGAGAAGAAGCAGTTTGTACGGTCCAAACTGTCATCAGTGAAAACATTGACTGTTATCTGATGTTAACATGTAGTTACTGCACTAAACATGTGACTACAAACTACCAGTTGTAGCTCTGTGTGTTGGTGTGTGCTGTATAGTATGTATACATTCATTATTATTATTATTACATGCAAGTGGTGTACAGCTTCAGTTCAGTATGCTTTTTGAAAGCAAAATTAATTTTATGCTGAACTGTGATATAATAATATATGAACAATGTCATGCATATTCATTGTGATACAGAGTTACATTATATTCCTATGTACCGTGGGATGGCCGGGAATAATATTGCAAGCTAGAGCGAAATTTAATATCAAAAATTAACACATTATAACCAATTGCATATATATATATATATATATATATATATATGCATAATAGTTACAGTACAGGCAAGTGTGCATTGGCGTATATTTATTGCTCGAGGTACTGTAACTTACTTGTTATATGCACCCTTATATATGCATTTATATCCATGGTTACAGTACGGGTAAGTGCATTGCATGGCTCTTTATTGCACTCGCCCCGTGCTTGCCCATACTGTAACTATTATACATATATATATATATACATATATATCATTATAATTATAATTAATTTTGCAAATTTCACAGATATCACGCACACATTGGCAATTTTTTAATTTGTGAAATTAATTTTACAAGACCAGACTACGTTGGGTTCACATGCATATAGAACATACCCACTATAGATAGGCAACTGCACCGATCAATGTTGTTGTGCATGCAATATTATTGATCTGATTCAATTGCAGTTGGCACGGAGACTTTGTTGGCTGTTTCTCGAAGAGCTAGTCGTGAGGCTATTCACACCAAACCTTAGTTATAACAATACAGGCAATAGCAATACCATAAACATTACTATTGAGATAATACTATAATATATTCTGTAATAATACAACATTTATGATGTACAGCAAGCAGTTGTCACATGCACCAGTCCATGTATCACCATTACACTACCAGGTTGTAGGGAAACTCCCCATTACAACAAGCAGCAGGGAAAGTCCCCATTACAACATCCTGCTGGGGAATCTCCCCCACAAGGGTGTGTCAGTCCCCACCCACTTGGCTCAGGATCCTCAGTAATGGCTGCCATAATGTGTTGGCTGGCAACAGAGGAAGAAGTTTCCCCTTGTTCCTCGTTCTCTTCTTCTTCAAGGACTTCAGTTGTCAGTCTTGGTTGGTGAGCTTGTACGGACTGAGCAATCCTCTCCACTCCTTTCTTGATCATGTCATCTCTGGTAGATGGCTTGAAGTGGGAGATTCTGCAGTGTGTGTGTGTGTGTGTGTGTGTGTGTGTGTGTGTATGTGTGTGTGTGTGTGTGTGTGTGTACATGTGTGCGCACGTGTGTGGTGTGTGTGTGTGTGTGTGTGTGTGTGTGTGTGTGTGTGTGTGTGTGTGTGTGTACATGTGTGCGTGCAAATGTACAAATGAGAATATGAGAATAAGTCAATACTGTACATACATACACATGTACATCTATTTTGGGTATTGAAACAGAAATCCACAATTCTGCTGATAAAGCACAATTTTGCTGGTATAGAGAACCTCATGTACTGTAGGTATAGAGAACCTCATGTACTGTAGGTATAGAGAACTTCAT
>CAUJGJ010000431.1:1272200-1274200 GCA_963170055.1 Halisarca cf. caerulea
ACTGCAGCACACAGTCACACTACACGACTGCAGAACTGATTTGAGACCACCCCACTTCACAGACGAGGTTAACACTAGGCACAACAGAATAATAATAACCTGATATTATATCACAAGGGGTCACTTTGACAGATACGTACAAACCCCTAGGGGTCATCCTGACAGGTACACCCACAGCCCTAGGGGTCATCCTGACCAGTGCAACTCCCCTAGGGGTCATCCTGACAGGGTACAAACCCCTAGGAGTCACCCTGACAGGTATAAAACCCCTAGGGGCCATCCTGACAGGTACACTATCATAGGGTCACCTTGACAGGCAAAACTCACATCTCTTAGTAATGGGAAGGTCTTCTTCTCTGGTGCATCGTCGTCTTCCTCTTTGTGGAGAGAGTAGTCACTGTCTGAGTCTATGAATGTGCCAAGAAGAGTCACAGTAGAACAATTTATTCAAAACACCAGAAAACCCACTCACCACTTCACACACTTGCACACAATCCCATACTTCCACACCCTCCCTCATACCCACCCATTCTCCCCACACCTCACACACCCTCCCCACACCTCACTCACCCTCTTTCACCCCTCACATACCATCCCCCACCCTCACACACTCCCTCCCCACCCACACACACCCTCATACACCCTCCTCACTCCTCACACACCCCATCTACCTTACACACACACTCCCCACCCACACCCACACCCTCACACACGCTCCCTGCCCCACCCACTCCCCACTCACACACTCACACACCCTCCCCCATCCCACCCACATCCACACACTAATACACCCTCCCCCACCCCACCCACTCACCACTGAAATCACTAAGAAAACCTTGACTGCTTGTCTTCCCATCTATAGCACTGTGATGTGCCAGCTTGAGAGACCGGAGTTGTCTCAACGTGAGGTCACGCACCTTCACTGGACACAGCTCACCGTTCTCCACAGATTTCTGCAGACAAAGTGATTGAAACATCACAAAACACTGCAGAGCCCTCACATGCAGTGTGGAGAACATGCAGTGTACAGTATACTACACACACAACAGAGCCCTCACATGCAGTGTGGAGAACATGTACTGTACAGTACACTACACACACAACAGAGCCCTCACATGCAGTGTGGAGAACATGCAGTGTACAGTACACTATACACACAACAGAGCCCTCACATGCAGTGTGGAGAACATGTAGTGTACAGTACACTACACACACAACAGAGCCCTCACATGCAGTGTACAGTACACTACACACACAACAGAGCCCTCACATGCAGTGTGAAGAACATGTACTGTACAGTACACTACACACACAACAGAGCCCTCACATGCAGTGTGGAGAACATGTACTGTACAGTACACTACACACACAACAGAGCCCTCACATGCAGTGTACAGTACACTGCACACACAACAGAGCCCTCACATGCAGTGTGGAGAACATGCAGTGTACAGTACACTACACACACAACAGAGCCCTCACATGCAGTGTGGAGAACATGTATGGACAGTACACTACACACACAACAAAGACTACATATACAAGTACAAAACATAATTTCCAGTGGGAATGGGAATCCAGTTGGAAATTAGAATGGGATTCCGAATGGAAGTAACTTCAAATGGGAATACGATTCCAACTGGAAACAAACTTCAAATGCGTACACGATTTTAATTTGAAACAAGTTTCAAATGGGAACAGAATGTCAATTGAAAACAAACTTTAAATGGAAACAGGACTCCAATTGCAAACAAACTTCAATCCGGAAAAGGATTCCAATGCAAACAAGCTCAATTAGGAACAGAATTTCAATTGAAAACAAACTTCAAATGGAAACAGGACTCCAATTGCAAACAAACTTCAATCAGGAAAAGGGCAAACAAGCTCAATTAGGAACAGGATTTCAATTGGAAACAGGATTCCAATTGGTAACAAACTTGAACTAGGAACGGAAAGATCACTACAACCCAAGATCCAAAAGGGTTTCTTCCCACGACCAT
>CAUJGJ010000432.1:2500-10000 GCA_963170055.1 Halisarca cf. caerulea
ACTTATCACCTGCTTCTCTCTCTCTTTCTCTCTAGCCTCTTCTTGGGCCATCAGTTCGTCAAACTTCTTCAGTTGTTCAGCCTTTCTCTTTGCCTCCTCTGACTCCACTGCTGGTGGCGATGGCATTCGAGGGGACTGTGTTCTCTGTCTTCTAGCTGCCACCTGCTCTGCCTTCATCTTCTCGAGGTCCACGATCCACTCTATCTTCCTCTGCTGGCGGTGCACCTCAGCCTGCCTCCTGCGTTCCTCTTCTCTGTGCTTCTCGAGCTCAGCAGCCCAGTCTGAATTGTGCATGCGCTTCTGCTCGTTATACTTATCTTGCTCCAACTTGAGGATCCATTCGGCTTCTTTCTCCATCTTCTGTCTGGCCTTCTCCTGTCGCTTCCTCTCTTGTTCAGCTTCAAACAGTTCTGAGAGTCTTTTGTCCGCTTGGGCCTGTTCGTTCATCTCCATCTGCTGAAGTTCCTTTCTCCTCTGTTCTTGTGCAACTCGATCCTTCTCCTCTTCTTCACGCAGCCACTTTTCAAACCCCTCCATCATTTCTTGCCTTCTTTCCTCAGTGAACTGGTGACCTTGCTGCTGTTGCTGACCTGGTTGTCGTTGCTGGTCTCTCTGCTGCTGTCGCAGCTGGTCTTGCTGCTGCAGACTCGCCTGTCGTTCCTGCTGTTTGGGCTGCGGTGGTAGATGTTTCTCTGTTTCTTTTTGCCTGACACTTCCATGATCTGATGTCCTTGCGTTCTCCATTGATTGGCGCTCATGCTCCAGTCTCGTCCACTCTTCTTCTCTTGCTTCCCTTTGTGTCTTCATCTTCTCTTTCAAGAAGGCCTCTCTGTCAGCAAGGTCTTGCAAGGTAGCAGGGGAGTATTTGTATGCTGGAGGAGGAGGAACTGTGGGAGGGGTCTTGGGTGGAGGGGACTCCACTCGTGGGGGGAGTTTTGTGGACTGTGCCAGCATTGAAAACAGATCCTCCTTCCCATCTTTCTTCTTCGTCTGCTCTCTCTCATCTACTTGTGGGGAAGACCTCTTTGGCTGGTGGCTTGCCTTGTACTTGTGGTCAAATGTCAGTTGCGTTTCTTTACCATTTCTGACCTTCTTGTCCCATCCTGGTTTGCGCAGCTCCTCTTCATCGCCGTGCTTCTCCGCATCTTGCTGAAGATGTCCAAGCTGTTCCTCCAGCTTGGCTATATCATAGTCTGTGTCAGGTAAGTCAAGGTCCTCTCTGTCGTGGTGGAGGCTGGTGCTCTTGGAATCAGCTGCTTGGGCTTCCAAATTACCAATACCTGGTTGCATGGTGGTGGGCGTGGTTGCACCATGTCCTTTGCTCCTGACTGTGACCTTATCTCCTTCCACTCTTGGGATGGTTCTTTCAGGAATGACAGGAGATCTTGACTTCTTCTTCAAATGAGGCCTTGCATAGATCTCCTCGTCAGCCAGACCAGACATGAGTTCATCAAACTCCTCCATTTCCTTGTCCTTCTTGACCTTCTGAGTGATTTGTATATGAGTTGGTCCAGAGCCTCGCTTGCTCTGAGGGGGTACCTTGTTCTCCTCTCTCTTACTGACAGTGGATGTACCAGAGGGGGGAGGGGCAGGGGCGGGTGGATCTTTCTTGACAGCAATCTTTACTTGAACAGTGGCACTGTCCCTGGTGTTACGAGGGGAGGTCCCTCCATGGTTGGGGATTTCCCTCTGTTTTGATTCAGTCTTCAGTTTACTGGTAGGATAGTCCCTGTGATTGAAGGTTGCCTTGGAGATGGATTCTTCTTTAGCAGTGGGTGGGGAAGTGGGTGTGGTGGGTGTTACTGGCTTCTCCGCTTTGACTAATAGTAAGAACAAATACAAACACAATAACAAGTGTCCCAGACAAGTACGTACGTACACACACACACACACACACACACACACACACACACACACACACACACACACACAAACACACACACACACACACACACACACATACACACACACACACACACACACACACATACACACACACACACACACACACACACACACACACACACACACACACACACACACACACACATGCCCCTTGTTACAACACAGCCCTTATCTCCTGACAACACAGAGTTTAGAACAATCCTGTTCTCCATGAGAATGCCTGCTGCCCACACTTGGGGCAATGCTACCTAATGTTTTGCCCAGCCAACACAAACAGCACACTGCATGGCAGATGGAGTCACCTTTTCTCCGTATCCCCAGCACAATGTTCCCTTTGCTTCCAGCATGCTTCATCAATGCCACCACTTCACTGTGGTGGAGGTCCTGTGTCAGCTCCCCGTCCACGGATATGATGACGTCATTACGTTGAAGACCATTTTGATCAGCAGGGCTTCCTGCAAACCACACACAAGACGATGAACATCATTATCAGAAAATTATTTCTGACACTAAAAATCTATTAAAAAACCTCCACTGAAGACCGTCTGCAAAATGCAGTCACTTCCTTTAACAGGACAGCACTGCTCTGGCCCATTTGACAACCCTAGCATTGACATGTGGCAATTTAACCGCTCCGAAACAAGGACACCTCCATATACAGAACAGCTTCCTGTGGCCCTAATGGTGTCCTTAGTAAAGAGGTCCCACTGACAGGACAGCTTACTGTGGCCCTAATGGTGTCCTTAGTATAGAGGTCCCACTGACAGGACAGCTTACTGTGGCCCTAATGGTGTCCTTAGTAAAAAGGTCCCACTGACAGGACAGCTTCCTGCGGCCCAAATGGTGTCCTTAGTAAAGAGGTCTCACTGACAGGACAACTCACACTTATTACAGTTAGTCACTTGTACTACTCTTAAAGGTCAAATCAGACATCAGATAGTCATTGTACCATAGGGCGTGGCAGCATAGGGAGTGGCAGCATAGGGTGTGGCAGCATAGCACATGCCCGGATAACACTGGGAAAGGCCACTTAAAGTGTAAAGTTAAAGCATATTAACAGTACATCAAGGAGTTTAGTTCTTTTTACTAACATCATTTTATACAAGACTTTGTTTACAAGTGGTTGACTGGATGACTACCTGGCTGTATTTCATGCGGTCATTTGGCGAGCACAAGGACATGTATTGTAAGTGACTGCAATGGATGGAAGAAGAGGTATGGATGGATAGACCGGTCTCACCTGGAACTACAAGGTCAATGGTTGGTGGCATTGAGCTGTCACTTCCTCCTGTTACCTGGCAACCAAAGCTCCCAGTCTGTGTACTTCTCATGGGTACAGTCAGTTCCTCTGTCTGCTCCACTGTCGGCTGTGAAGGAAGGAAACCATAGGATGGGTGCAGGGATGGGTGCAGGGCTTCGTGTCAGGGTGTGAGGTGCATAGAAGAGGGTGGTGGAGAGTGGGGATGACAGTGGGGAGGGTGATGAGAGTGGGGAGGGTGATGGAGAGTGGGGGGAGAGTGGGGAGGGTGATGGAGAGAATGATGGAGAGTGGGGAGGGTGATGGAGAGAATGATGGAGAGTGGGGGAGAGTGGGGAGGGTGATGGAGAGAATGATGGAGAGTGGGGGGAGAGTGGGGAGGGGAGTGGGGAGGGTGATGAGAGTGGGGAGGAGAGTGGGGAGGTGATGGAGAGTGGGGGGGGGTGATGAGAGTGGGAGGGTGATGGAGAGTGGGGAGGGTGATGGAGAGTGGGGAGGAGAGTGGGGAGGGTGATGGAGAGTGGGGAGGGGAGTGGGGAGGGTGATGAGAGTGGGGAGGAGAGTGGGGAGGATGATGAGAGTGGGGAGGAGAGTGGGGAGGGTGATGGAGAGTGGGGAGGAGAGTGGGGAGGGTGATGAGAGTGGGGGTGGGGGTGGTAGATATGCTGATCAAGAATCACTTCAAGTTACATCATACAGTCACTCCTTAAACATGTAAAATTAACTTCCAGCGACAAAACAATGTGGACAGCAGACAACCTTGGGACAATCATTTGAATACATGTGTGCACACACGTGTGCTTCGCACACAACAGTTACGCCCCAAGAACTGAGCCACAAAGGTTTCTGGAAGTGCTCTTCTAATGTGTTGTGTGCACACACGGGCCACCCGAACTGTCCAACAGGCCACATCTGACTAAAGGACATGCTAATAATAGCCACATCAGAACTGACTCCACCTAAGACAACCCAAATGAAGGAGACTGTTACAACACCCAACATCCTGTTTGCAACTCCTCCCTAGCAACCACTCCCAAAGTCAATGCATTAGGAAGTCATAAAAATGCCGAGTTCAGACACCATCACTATGGAGTATGGTAGTACTCCATATGTAGGATTGACACGGAAAACATGGCTGCCATACATTAGCGAAAATTTGTTTTCGCCCAAAAACTAACGGTATGGTGACTCCATAGTTTTCAAAAGTGGATTTTGGTGCATTTTGACACACCAGCTACAAGGAAAGTAGTTAAAAAGCTTCGTAAAGCTATCTCTTTAAAGAAATGTGAAGTACACTCGCCGAGGTATGGGTTCGCAGCACTGTAGCATTTTAAGATTCTTCTTCTTTTCTCATCGTTTTTTCAAACTGAGCTACAGGTTGCCACGAAGGGTCCAGAGGTCTCATCTTTTTCACCAGTGAGCTCTGATTGTTAGTGCGAAGTACCTTTTGTATGTTTTGAAGCCACACCTACACGTCTAAAGCGAGAAAAATTTTAATAGGCAAATCCCATACATTCGCCGGATCAGCTACTTTCGGATTATCAAAATGGCTACGCGAGACTAGGTGTATATGTATGTACACATGGCAAAGCGTTCTATGGTTCGACGATCGTCGCGACTTAAGCGCTCTTTTATTTGAGCCTTTGTTTCTTCATGGGTACATTGATTCCAGTCAGGTAGCTGCATACTTTTAGATTCTTATCTTACAAGACTTGATTATGTTCCTTCCCAACTGCAGTGGAAACCTTTAACAGACTCTATTCGAACAACTGTTTTTTAAAGGGAAATCGCATGAACAAGGGTGTATAAAAACCATTTAAAAATGGTAAAAGGATGTAGGATTGACACAGGATCATGCAAAAAGGCATTACCAAAAAAAGATTCTCCAAAAACACTTGTAATAAGGGGGAGTTGCAAAACAGGTACAGGGCTAGGTGGGCAAAGGGCAAGACAGGCATAGGGCTAGACGAGCATAGGACTACACATACATGAGGCTAGACGGGTATAGGGCAAGACAAAGTTTAATTGGACTGAGTGTACACTGTGCAAATTCGTACATCCCGCAGCATATACGTATAATGTGCTGCACATGAGGGATGTAGGAATTTGCACAGTGTGCACTCAGTCTAACCCTAACCCTAACCCATAGTAAACAGGGCAAAAGTGAGTAGTAGCCCGGGGCTCTTCTTGGTTATTGCCCTGTTTGCGGTCAGTTCTAACCGCAAACAGAGCAACAACAAAAAATGCTGCCCTGTCGGTCCCTTTGATCTATTGCCCAACCAACAACAACACTGATTGTAGCCTCTTTACAAGTCAAAAGTGAACGTGCTCTCAGGTTTGGTACACCAAAAATATCAAGAAAGTGGTTCTTGATCACTAAGCAGTTTAGGATTGTGGTATGCTGTGATTATTGCAATAATTGTGGGGTATTGTCATGCAATTATCGTACCTGATTAAATCGATATTATCCATCCCTAACATATGTACATACATACAGACACTTACTCATACTCACACACAGACACATGCATGTGGTGAGGGTGATGAGAGTGGGGAGGAGAGTGGGGAGGGTGAGGAGAGTGGGGAGGAGAGTGGGGAGGGTGATGAGAGTGGGGAGGGTGAGAAGAGTGGGGAGGGTGAGGAGAGTGGGGAGGGGAGTGGGGAGGGTGATGAGAGTGGGAAGGAGAGTGGGGAGGGTGAGGAGAGTGGGGAGGAGAGTGGGGAGGGTGATGGAGAGTGGGGAGGAAAGTGGGGAGGAGAGTGGGGGGGTGATGAGAGTGGGAGGGTGATGGAGAGTGGGGAGGAGAGTGGAGAGGGTGATAGAGAGTGGGGAGGAGAGTGGAAAGGGTGATAGAGAGTGGGGAGGAGAGTGGGGAGGAGAGTGGGGAGGGTGAGGAGAGTGGGGAGGAGAGTGGGGAGGGTGATGAGAATGGGGAGGGTGATGGAGAGTGGGGAGGAGAGTGGGGGGGGGGGGTGATGAGAGTGGGAGGGTGATGGAGAGTGGGGAGGAGAGTGGAGAGGGTGATAGAGAGTGGGGAGGGTGATGAGAGTGGGGGTGGGGGTGGTAGATATGCTGATCAAGAATCACTTCAAGTTACATCATACAGTCACTCCTTAGACATGTAAAATTAACTTCCAGCGACAAAACAATGTGGACAGCAGACAACCTTGGGACAATCATTTGAATACATGTGTGCACACACGTGTGCTTCGCACACAACAGTTACGCCCCAAGAACTGAGCCACAAAGGTTTCTGGAAGTGCTCTTCTAATGTGTTGTGCACACACACGGGCCACCCGAACTGTCCAACAGGCCACATCTGACTAAAGGACATGCTAATAATAGCCACATCAGAACTGACTCCACCTAAGACAACCCAAATGAAGGAGACTGTTACAACACCCAACATCCTGTTTGCAACTCCTCCCTAGCAACCACTCCCAAAGTCAATGCATTAGGAAGTCATAAAAATGATGAGTTCAGACACCATCATTATAATAACCATTGGCAGCAGGTCTGTGCAGCACACACACACACACACACACACACACACACACACACACACACACACACACACACACACACACACACACACACACACACACACACACACACACACACACAAATGCATACATACATACGTGTATGTACATACATACATACGTATGTATATTAAGGTTGTGTAATATTTCAATGATATTGCACAACAGTATTTCCTCCAGCAATAACTTGTCCACCAATACCTTAGTATGAGGCAATAATGGCAACATCAGGACTACTGCGCTTACTGCAATACTGACACAACACTGATTGCAGCCTCTTTACAAGTCAAAAGTGAACGTGCTCTCAGGTTTGGTACACCAAAAATATCAAGCAAGTGGTTCTTGATCGCTAAGCAGTTTAGGATTGTGGTATGCTGTGATTATTACAATAATTGTGGGGTATTGTCATGTAATTAGGCCGTGCAAAGTTAATTTTAAGTTTCTGGTCCCTTTCCTGGTCAATTTATTCTAGTGAAACGAGTCAGTCAGCATGCTGGGTTCAAACCCAGACCAAACTGTTGTAATCTATCAAGTAAAGCATGTGTGTTCAGCGTGAACACATGAAAACCATTGTGTTATTGTGGGACTAGTGGCTGTCTGGTTCCATACAGACATGCACTCCCCATCTAATTGTGCTGTATAAGTTTGTATCATGTTTAGACTTGTTTCAATTCAACATTCTTGTTAGCATTAATAGCATCTGTTCACAGATATAAGGAATATATTTGCATGAGTGCCTTTCTCAATGACTAGATTGAAAAAAATAATAAAAATAAAAACCCTGGTGGCCTGGT
>CAUJGJ010000432.1:12500-30000 GCA_963170055.1 Halisarca cf. caerulea
ATGGAACTATGCATGTGGATGTACATGCTGACATTATCATTTCACGGCAGGTTCCCAGGCCAACACCATTCTGACAGCACCTCTATCGCCTGTACCCCAGTCTCAACACTCACAAAACAGCAGCAGGGGAAGTGAGATACAACGACACTAGTAATAGAGGGCAGGTCAGCTGTGAGCCCCATAGCTGCACCAAATACGTAGATGGCAACTTAGTTCCCATTGTACACATGCCATTGGTTGACTCCGTGTCTGGAATGCTGGGACATTGCACCAAATGGAGAGGGATGAATACTCTCCGACACATGTGCACAACAAACATGGCCGCAGGTGGTGCGTACCAGAATGCAGCTGTAGGTGGACCAAGGATTCGGACTGGAACAGAACGTAGGCATTGACTGGCATATGGGTGATTTGTAAGGTGAAGCCCTTCTAAAAGCATCCACAGGGATGTGCATGTGCATGAGTGTGTGTGTGTGTGTGTGTGTGTGTGTGTGTGTGTGTGTGTGTGTGTGTGTGTGTGTGTGTGTGTGTGTGTGTGTGTGTGGTGCACGCGCATGCACATGTGTGGATGTGTTGTGTGTGTGCAAATGAATGCAAGCCCCTGGAGTTGGCAACAAAGGGAAAAGTTGTCATCATACGTAGGTCATAGGTTAGCATGCCAGGACTCAACACTCCGCAAACAGACCAATATACATCCATCTTGTTAACACCACAGGACACTACACCCATGGCAGCCACTCAATGTTAACACGTCTGTAACTCACCACGTGAGCATGTTGTGTGGAGAGTTTGCTGGGGCGAGGGGCACACGACGGCTTCAGCTTGCCAATGAACCTACAAGGGCGGCAACACAAGTGCACAAGGGCTAGCGGGCATCAGCAACAGAACCTAGCCAGTCCACATCCACAACAACTAACTAGTGAACAAATATTAAAAAAGCATCCTTAAATTAAAAACCTAGTCCACAGACAACAGTAAAACTCAGTCAAAAATAATCACCACCAACATAGCCTACTAAACATGGTGGCAACAGCAGAACATACCCAAGAGACATAAACAACAATAAAAAACTAACAAACAAACAATGAAAAACACAATGAACAAACATAAGTAACATAACCAAAAATGTAAACACAAACAACAAAACTTACAAACAAACACTTGGTGTAAGCCTGTAACCAAACGAAAGCCAAGATAGAGGGGACGAACCCAAAGGTGGCCAGCATCATTTGTACCTCAACAAGGCAGGTGTGTGTGCACAAGCAAACTTGTTTACACTTGTGTATGTGTATCAAAACAAGTGCATTCTGCTAACAGGGGCCAGCCAGGACAATGCATTCCTGACAAAGATGGTGATTGACAAGTAGTGGAATGCTAATGTGCTGTGGAAGGTGTTACCATGGGACAGTTGATGGCTGAGGGTGTGGAGATGATGGTTGAGGGTGTGGGAGGGGAAGATGTTGACATTGTCACAGCATTGTAGCCTAGATACTCCCCACATGCAGTGTGCGCTTAGAGCATCAACAGCTGTGGGTTATGTAAGAGTGAATGTGACACCAGCAGAGAACATCCACCAGTTAACATGTACATATACGTAGATACAAGAGATGTGGAAGGAGCACACCTAATGCACATGATTTGTAAGTATTTACATATGTATGTACGTGTACATGTACATGGAGACACACACATACGTATGTACATTCTGCACACACACACACACACACACACACACACACACACACACACACACACAGTGTGACTGATGCCCTGTCTGTAGCCTACAAGGCAGCTGCACTGACCCATACATGTGTTTCCACATGCCTGAGCTGTGTAGGGGTGAATGGTAGGAGAGTGGAGTTATGCATTGTACAGATTTTGGGTGTTCCATTAGCCATGAGTGGAGGGTTGGCAGGACAAGTTTAACAATACTTCTACGTAGATCATCAGATATGTAAGAACTCACAGTGAACACACACACACACACACACACACACACACACACACACACACACACACACACACACACACACACACATACACACACACACACACACATACATACATACACACACACACATACACACACACAAACACACACACACACCTACACACACACACACACACACACACACACACACAAACACACACACACACACACACACACACACAAACAAACACACACATCACAGTATTAGTAAATACGAGCAAATACGTATATTCCATGAACCTTCTTCATACACACCTTACGACACACACTATCCAGTCGGACTAACGAAGAAGCAGATTGTGCACCAACCCAGTAACATGCACCACGTAGGTTACAAAGTGAGGGGGTTACAACAGAAATTACTCCAGCAAAAAGCTTTATACAAAACGTCGGAACACCCGCGCGGACAGCACTTTAAGGTATTCATTTCCTTTAGGAGTCATTAGATTAAAGATGGCTACCCAGAAAGCGAATACTCACTGGCATAGAATAATGCCGTCTTCAAGGGACTTTCTGAAGTCTTGTTGAAGCTGAGAACCGGTCGTTTCCTAACGAAAGGATGTGAAATAATCAGTATTACCTCCATGAAAAAGCTTTAGCAGAAACTTGCTTCTATCCACGCTCGGCACTTTTCCACTAGTATTTCAGGATCTGGGCTATGCCCGGGGAAAAGCGACGAATCCTCCTGGTCCATCTTCAGCTCGATACAGCGGGTTTTGCGGCTCGCCCATAAAAGGGCAGTCGATCAGGTTTCCATGGCGATATCACACCCCCTTGTGTAATAGTAAACTGAAGTATCAGTTTTATGACATTTTATTTATCGTTTAATCACGTAATCCAATAAGTTGTTAAATATTCTAGCTGTGGCAAATGGTGAAAAACATGTACAACAACAGTGCGATAATGCAACAATATTAATTTACTTGATACCGCTCGCCATCTTTGTAGCTCACGTGACCACACGCTACTTCCGTTCCATCCTTTATTAAAAGTTCAACCACACCACTCGAGTGGGTGAAGTGAAGTTTGTCTACTTTTTGTGTCCCTACTTTCGACAAGATCCTCTCTTCGAGGTCTTAACGACGGCCGAACGGTCGAAGATAAGTAACGAGAAGTAACTTTTTGCGAATCAAGTTCTATTTCTACCCTGTTTTTTTGACAATGATGGCCCAAGATTTGGTCAGTTTCCTCACCAACCAGAGCGATTCTATCAGAGTAGCTATGGAAAAACCCAACAAAGGGAAAAAGAAGGTTAACCATAGAAAGTACATTCAGAAACGAATGAAGTCCGTCCAAAAGCCAAAACCGCTCTACACTCCCGCCAGTGCCAAGATATCCCTTACCTCAAAGGGACGGAAAATGCCATCCATTACCATGAAGGCAAGCATGGTATTCCAATCTGGCGAAGAGCTACCACCATGGATAAGCTTCTCTTCCGTGGAAAAAGGAGTTGTCCCGTCGCCCCCGTACCAAGCCTGCTGTGACCCTCAAGTGGACCAAGTACTCAGCGCCTTCGAGAGCTCAGACATCCCCGTGGACAGTCCCCGAAGTTGTGGTTCCGACCCTTTCTCGCCCTATTCCTCGACGGTCTCCGAATCAGGAGAAGACTACACTTTTGACGCTAACTTCGGGTCCCCTTCCTACCAGATCTACGTAGAAGACTGTGGGTACTGCAGTGACATATCGCAGTTCAGCCCATCACAGAAATATTGGTAATATCAGACACGTAGTAACAGATGTCTACTGACTTATCCACCCCATTTTATTATTGGTATTATACCAACATGTTTACTCACGCGACCACGCCCATCCACTTTGTAATGCTTTTTGTAACACTACACAATTCGTGTAATGATGCTCGGTTGAGAAGTGAAGGCTTGTTATAGAGTCCACAATGGTCATTTGGTGTGTGTGTGTGTGCTGCAGCATAACATACTGTTTCCAATTGAGTAGAGTTTGGTTAGTGGGTACCGTCAAGGGCAAACTAAACAAGACGTATCTGCTGTCAGTGTTGTTTTTAGTACCGTACATGAGGTACAGAGAGAGCAAGGAATACTCACTCTTTCAAATATTTTCCAACCAATTTAACTCCACAGCTCATAAAATCATGGCATGCTCAGGAATGATCAAACAAAGCCCCGAAGACAGGCTCTACTGTTCCCAAGACCATCCCATGCCTAAAATATGCCTGTAACATTCCACTCATAGTTACCCATGTTCAAGGTACAGTCGAACTTGGTAAGCACCATCAAGGGCAAACTGAAGTACTTTGTTATCAGAGTTGTTTTCCAAAACTGTATATGAGATTATAAGGAGAGCAAGGAGTATACACAATCCAGAAGCTTGTACTATCCTGGATATTCACTAACCAAGTTAGATTACATGGGGCTGTGTGTGTGTGTGTGTGTGTGTGTGTGTGTGTGTGTGTGTGTGTGTGTGTGTGTGTGTGTGCTGCACCACCACATGCTATTAGTATACCACCATGTGTTTGCTCTGACACATGGTGGTATACTAATAGCATGATTACATACATGATGCAATGGTGAATACATAGTCTAGCTTAGCCATTCAGAGCTCAGTAACAAACATGGATGAAGTAAAAGTATATTTGTCCTGAACATCTGGAAAGTTCCATGCAGAGTCCATTCACCTAGCAACCACAGATGGGGTAGCCAATCTTGACCTATTTCCTAATGCTGGCTATAGAAAATCACCATCAAAATATTTACTTCACTCACAGTTCAGGATACATGTACATGGCTTGGACAGGATTCAATAGCACAGGTACTAATAAATCCATATAAGGAACACTTCCTGCTAAGTTGATAAGGTTCATGTCCTAATCGTTTCCTAGGAAACAAATCCTTTCAACACTTGGTGAATGCCTTTGGCAAATGGTGTGTGTTTACCAAAGCCCATCTGAGCCAGGTGACTGGAGTCCAATTGTGTATTGTAGGGCCTGGGTGTTCCACCTACCGGGGGATGATCCACAGCTACCAGGTTGTCCCCTGGAAGGGAAAGTACTTCGGCCATGGTCTTGGCCATTGCGTACTTGGTCATGCACTCATCTCCACTCCAGTGCCAGACACCAGTAAAAGATGGCTGACTCAAATGCTGCTCTGATATCTGTCTCACTACCATTGCAACATCATCACAGTGTGTGGGGAATCGCAGCTGGTAGTTGCACATTGACACAGGTTCTGGATGCTTTTGCAGCCCCTTCATAAGGACTGTCACAGCACTTTCCTCCAAGCGCTCCACTTGTCCGTATAACACAGGAACACGGAGTATTCCACTGTTAGCATATTTGGAAACGACTGCTTCTCCCTGCAATTTGAGCTGTCCGTACGTATTCAGAGGGTTCGTGGTGTCCGAAGGTTTGTAAGGCGCGTTCTTACCGTCAAACACGTAATCTGTGCTAATGTACACCAGAAAGATATTTTTCTTGGAACAAGCATCTATTAGGAATTGAGTAGCTGAGACATTCAGCCTTTCTGCATCATTTGTTGACTTCTCTACCACGTCTGGGCGCCTTTCAGCAGCAGAATGAATAACAATCGATGGAGAATGTTGCTCTATCAAGCGGTCTACCGAGTCCTTCTCTCGTAAGTCCACTTTAACTAGGCCCGGTCCCGTCCTAGAAAATGCAGTACCGACGCAATTCCAACCCTCTGAGTCGAATTCTCTCTTGATTGCACGTCCAAGTAGCCCAGAAGCGCCCGTTACAAGCACCTTCTTGGTGGAAGCAGCCATGATGGTAGTCTCGCTACACGGCTAAAAGCAAGCCCCGTTTATCAGCCCGAAATCGATTCGTTTACGGATTGAAATATGAGGCCGTAAAACAACCCGAATGCACCCGTAGTACAGCTGTTTTAGGCATCGTTTGGGAACGGACCGTATACGGTGGTAAGGGGGCGCTAAGCTGCTGCGTATTGTTTACAGATTGTAGAACGGGCAGGAAACAATCGCGCCTTATCCGTAGTGAAATCGGTTTGTTTTATTAAAACCCCGCAGCCCTGCATGCATCGATATAATACCGTTCTTGCAATGAAACACATCCATTTCAATTATTCAAGCAAAACACATTGTAATAGAACACCTGATTGTTAGAGTCATGTTCAAAAGTTACACCAGAATCTTCTTCCACTGTCTCCCTCTCCACATTCCTTTTTCTCCCTTTCCCAGTGACTTTGCAACCTCTGCCACAGTTGTGAATTAGTGACACATCAGTGATGAGGCTTGATGCTGGTACGGTAACAAGATCTTGGCTTCGTACGTAGAGTGGGCAGTCCAGACTAGTTGTACCAAGGGGGATGAAGGGAACTACAACCATAGTAACTTCCCTTTGGACGGTATAACATGCAGAGAGTGTTCCCAGTGCCTACATAGGAAATGATAAATGAACTGGTCAATTTTACGTACAACAAATCAACACAAATTTGAATGATTGTGTTTAGGTGAAAAGAACAATGACTGCCTAACGCGTGTTTTCGTTAAATTTCACATTTCTAGTTCAACACATCTTGTACATACACATACAGACCATTTGACAATGCAAAAGGTAACATACTAATTTGTATTGAGATAAAACATACTTCGCCATTTCCAGTCTTGTATTTCACATGGGCAAGCAGATGGACTAGATGTGGATTCTGGGAGTCAGGGCCACGGCAAAATAAAGCTTTTCCTGCTGTACACTTCACGGTACAATTGACATCCATGTTGTAGTCGCGTAGTAAGCCAGGGCGAGGTAAGGTAACAACAATGTTTCCAACCATTGTTTCCTTATCATTAGACTATGGAATCAAGATACGCACATGTAAGATATCGGTACATCTAATCACGATCAGAAACATGTATAATAGTATCTGTATGGACTATGTACCTTTCTCAAGGACCCATGGGTGTAGATGTCCTTTACGGCAGTTTCCGAAGGTTGCCTGCCAAACAGAAATGAAGCCACGACAGGATGCTGCAAAGTTGTCTTGAAACCACTGCCCACTGAAAGTTGACTGCTACTGTCCCCTTGTTGTCTACAAACAGAACATACATACATATATACACTTAATTGTGTCGAATTAAATCATATCCAGATCAGAAACTCTGATAGGTTTCATACAAAGATGACTCACACAATATCAGATCCAGAGGCACATGCCATGATATGCAGAGCAGTACTGATGGCAAAAGATGTGGCAATGTCACGGCTCGGGGCTTGCCGGTTGCCATGTACATTAAAATTCCGGAGAACAGAATTCAATGATTCACATCTAAACATTAACGGATTGAAGGTACATACGTACATATATAACATGACATACTCCCATGCAATAGCTTGGCCTGCCTGTACGTATACCTTTCGGTGTTGTAGTTTGATGGGGGCCCATAGTCCAACAAGTTCTCTGGAAGATGCAACAGTAGATGCACCTTCAGTTTCTGGAGCATTTCCGGAGCTTGCAGTCTAATCTGCTGCACAAATGCTTGCACCATACTTTCGTACTTAGGTCGCTCACTGGAACTCACAGTGTGGGAGTAGCATAGCCGGAATACCTATAGGATATAAGCAATAGGGTGACATGCATTAATTAAACAATTAAGGCACGTACACATGTCAGTGTAACTGGTTACACTCACATGAGAGAGACATATCCACAGCTTCAGCATTTCATCACTCAAAATCCTCTTCAAGACAAAAGGTGCAATCTGGGCCCAAACCTTGAAATCACGTCCCACAAAAGACTTGCTGTATGTTGTGATGTTGCTTGACATTCGTCCAGTAATCCCGGAATAATCATGAGTATCAAGTACTGCCAAGATTTCTTCTTTCTGCTGTTTATTCAATGATGCCATTACTTTTGCTGTGAGGTACTTGTATGGTCCAAGAAGCACAGTATGGAGAACTTCAACTGGAGTTGATCTACATACATGTATATACATATATATAAAGAGCATGAAATCCACCCAAAATAATAGGGAAGTTATTGAAACTTTTAAGACTATACGAACCTGAAGGGGTCAAACGATAGGTCAAGCAAAGGACTTTTAACTGACCGAATTCCAACAGATTTTGACATGTCGGATGACCCCTTTGCATTCAGTGAAGACATAGTTGCAATCTGTTCGAGTGTCTCTTGTTTCGTTCTCCTGTCGCCAATGAGATGAGGTGAGGCTCTACGATCAGTCTGCAATAAAAAGAAAAAATAAATATATGCAGTTTTTCCGCAAAGTACACTATAAAATGCAAACCATGAAGTTCACATACCATGCACACTCTGCAAAATTTATTTGCATTTGCTCCCATGTGACCAAGCAGCTCAGCAGCTCTGGGATTGTCACATTTCAGCAGTAATACTGGGGAAACAACTAAAACGTCTGTCTGCAAGGCACCATCATGCACTACGACACCATGATCAAGAGCTTGGAGTTCACTCTTCAAAGGGAGAAACATATCAAGTGCTGCAAAGTCCCAAGATAGAAAATGTCATGTAAACTAAATCACAAAATTACATGTATCAAGGGATCAAAACGGCTTATATGTGGGATCAATACATAATATTATATAAAAATTGACAAACAGCTTATGTACGTATACACTCACTGGAGACGTTGTTGGAACAAGTGATGAAGTAAATGTTCTGCAACTTTGAGTTCCACACTCTTGGCATGTTAGCAAATTGGACGCACCAGACATTAAAACAATTCCACTTTTTTGAGCGGTTGCCACTGGTGTCATCAGAATACAGTATGATGGGGCATACTCGAACAGGACGACCCTCAGCAACCTCCTTTACAGGATGAGCAATCAAGTACTTCATCCGTTCTTCCTACATATACAATAATAGTAAATACCACATACACGCATGCATGTATATTGTAATAGTTATGTACAATATTATGATACATGACTCTAAGCATGTATAATATACAACCCACCACTGTAGATTCTTGCCATTGGCCAGTGCCTTTGGAGAATATCTTGCTAGGCACATATGGTTTGATTTCAGTAATGCAATCGAGGGCAATACTTTCAAAACCATAGGCAAAAACATGGTCAATGGAGCATCTGGGCACAGATTCTACATTTTCCACAAGTTGGAGCTGCTGACGTGTAAGGAACAACTGGACACGTGCAAGGAGGCACTTGTCCTGGTGAAGCCATGGAAAACATGCATAATATACATTCGTACAAATGTGTATGAACGTATGTATATCTGGTGTACTCATGCATGTACATAAATATGTACATGTACATATTCAACATGCCTGAAACTATTTCTGGGGAGAACACTGTTATACATAGGTCATATGGTACCTTGGTATAAAACATGTCAATTTTTGCAATAACACGCTCAAATACTCCGTGTCTGAAAGCAATAAACTCTCCAGGATAAATTTCCTCATCATGTATCTTTGCAGATGCAGCATGGTACAGGGGATCTTGCAACCAGCGTTGACCTTGCCAAAGCTCCCTAACAATGTTACACGTCAAGTATTATACTAGTCAAGAAATGAGAGCATTGGAAGTTTGTCATACTCACTTGATGGAATCCGAATGATCGGGATACTTGACCATTTGTTCAACCACGGAAGGGATCAGGAAGAGCAGCTTCAATACATCAATCAGGTGGATTGTATAAAATGGCAAACCTCCAGTTGACATGAACTACGTATATAGATAGTCAACATGCAAGAGAAGCATGCATGCATGCACGATTGCAAAATTAAGGGGTTCTATTTCTCAATGGACAGGCATTAATTTCTAATTTGGCAGGCCATATATAGCTACACACACACACACACACACACACTATATATATATATATATATATATATATATATATATATATATATATAATTGAGTACAAACAATGCATCAGTATACATTATTGTGCATGCGGTCATCATGCAAGCATCATCAATAGAACAAAATGGAGGTACCTAATGCAGCATGTAGTATATATAGTGTCTATGACTATACTATCCATGAATGCAGCAAGCAGTATACAAACACTTCTTGAAATATTGTTTTCTATGTTTGCATATAAGGATTAATTTATTTCTTAGCAAGTACAGTGTCAGAAATAGTTTTTGGCATTTACTAGGACTAATGGCTGACCCGATAATACGTACGTATATTGGTAGGACATTGTAAAAGTTGGTCACCCATTTTTGCTGGTCACCAGCTACGTATGTATATAATATAGCTCCCATATTTTTTCTATTGACCCTTTACAAATTCTCTAAATAGCCAGCAATAGCAGATAGCGGGCTGCATGAATATAAAGTTCTGGAAAGGCTGGTTGGATTTGAAAAGAAGTGCCTTACGTACCCGATTGCATAAGCTGCAGCTATTAATCATTTGAACACCCTCAAGCCCCATCCCCCCTGTATATACATTGCAGAAAATAAGCCTGCATACCTTATGTATTTCAAGAGACAAGGGCAGCTTCATTGTCTTTATTGAATGCAGAGAGGGAATACTTGGCTTCATGCTTTTCAAGACATACCATAAAAAGCTCAAGGAGTGGTCACCCTGTCCATATATACATATACATAGGAGGGAAAAAACACAAGTTGGCCATGGACTTGTATATAAATCTCTCTACACTGATATGTAATGTATATGCATGAATCCGATGCAAGTTTTCACTCTATAAAGCCATATACTAGAATTAATTATTCCAATGCAATTGTCACTTAACAATATGTGTTTGAAAGACCACACACAGGTTTTATGCTTTTGAGTCTATTTGACATTAAGTAATCCATTACATACACACAAACACATGCATGTATGCACACACACACACACACACACACACACACACACACACACACACACACACACACACACACACACACACACACACACACACACACACACACACACACACACACACATGCATGCGCACACACACACACGTGTACGGGTACACACAATACAGTGGTACCTCTATAATCCGAATCCTATAAGGACAGATTGTTTGTCAGATTATAGAGCAAATACAGTGGAACCTCTGTAATCCAACACCTCCAGCAATAATCCAACATTCTCTCTATATAGTCTGACCGTCTTCTGGGGGACAGTCACCATAGTAGACCATACTAAGAGGTACTTGATATTCCAACAACCTCTGTAATCTGACACATTGTTTGTTGTCCATGGTGTGTTGGATTAGAGAGGTTTCAATTTAATTAATGCATTGTGAAATTCAAACTCTCAGATTAGAGAGAATCTTGTACAGATGTATAAAAACATTTACATTCTTGTGGTGTAGTGGTTGGGATAGTGGTTAGAATTGCAAGCAATTGCAAACAAACTATCAAAACACAAAAGCATGAGGTCTGCAGGTTGACATGACATTCTCCCAACATCCATGCACAACACACCAAGAACCATGAAACCAGAGCCAAGAAGCAAGTTCCCAAAATTACACTTAGTCTAATAATAATATCCAGTCTTATCTGCAAACTGTATTGGCAAAATAATGAGATGCGTGCGTACGTATAAGGCTGATGTCTCACTGAATATATATACACATACATGGATACATATGGACGGGATGACTGAAAAGTTAAAACACGGATTAGACTGATACCAGAATCCGACATTATTGTGCATAGGGACCATAAAAATACTTTGTATAACTGAGCCATACCATAACCTTAATGCCACTCACAAACTTCCTGGTGCCATGTACAAGAAGATACAACAGCATATGGTCCCTCGACTGAAATGGCCTGAAATCTTCAAGTTCACTAACTGCTTCAGTGTCCTCCAAAATTTCATACAGTTCCATTACGTCTTCTTGGAGGTCATCACCTAAAAAGATGAATATAATGAGACCCAGATCATACAGTACTAAAGGTATAAACTGTAAAATCAAGTTATATCAGTTCCATACACACCATCTTCACTGTTCTGTGGAGATTGACAGGCTTCCTCATCACTCCAAAATTCTTGCTCATACGTGGGACTCGGAGTATTCGTTTCTTCTACTGCAACAATATGATCAAACGTATCAGAGACTTCTTCGAACCTTGTGGAATCTTCTAATGTAAGGATGGGATCTTCTGTTTGGCTACTGCCGGGAAAATCGTGCTGGTCTTGAACATTCAACAGGGTGTGAACCTCCTCCATGTTCTTGTGTCGCTTGGAAGACAGATGACGAACATATTGTCGTTGCGTTGGGAAGGACAGGTCGCAGATAACACAATGCGTTTCTTCTTCCTCGAAATTCATTACGTTGTTTTCAAATTTCCCGCGCTTTGGCAGAACGACTCGTGCTGACGTCATTTACATGCCAAGATGGCCACAGTTACGTATGAATACAGTAATTTAATTTTAATAATAGAAGTCGGGTATGGACTTGGTTCTTCCATAGCTTCACTTATAATTCTTTGTGCTATATATCGAAATATGGCGTCTGGAAGTTCCTCTTCGAGCAGAGCTACTAGCAGCGGCACCGCGTCTACCAGCGCCGTGGTTCTACAGGACATGCAGCAACGCTTGCAGCGCATCGAACAAAAGCAGACGCAGTTACAGTCTGCTATTGAGGAGCTAAAGGATCTCATGAAATCTAACCTGGAGGAGTCTTTTAAGGTCAAGGGGTCAAATTATCAGGTATGTGCAGGTTTTCGTAGCACTGGGGAACCAAAATGTTCAAAACTGATCCCTCCTTTAGTTTTATTCAGATAAGAGGCCCCTTCAGCCACTAGCTGGTCTTCCAGCGGGTTCTGTTTGGTGACTGCAGTGGGTCTTCTTCACTCTTCTCTTGTGGTGGTGGCAAATATAGGGAAAAGCGGGGTAACTTGAACTGAATGGAATCCTATGGGTAAAATGGAACAGGGTCTTAACTCTTTTTGCACACGATATACTATCTAGCCATATTTACCAGTGCTGAAACTCCGATTCTCATACACAGCTTTGAAGTTGACCAAAACTTTTTCTTTGCGGCCTTGTCATGTAATATATATATACCTTAATTCCAATTGGTTCACCCATGTGGACTTCAACCCTGAGTCCGAGATTTAATTAGTATGGTTATTCAAGTATATGTGCTCTATAGTCTGCATGCATGCATGGTGTAGCCGGCCTGCATGCATGTACATCAGTCATTTCCTTCTCATAAAGAGGTCAGGTCAGGCATATGTCCAAACATCTTTCATTCAGAAAGCCTTAAATAAGTAAGGCACAGTAACTTATATAACGACGAAACGTAGAAGCATTAGCTCGAAATATGGTTTAGGAAGTTCAAATAATTAATTATGGTTGAAATTAAGGCTTATGTATGAAAGCTCCCTTTAAATAATCAACATGCAGAAGCCATTGGAATGCAAGGTTGCAGAGTACTTTGCCAAAAGTTTGACTCGCCAGGTGCAGGACAGAGAACTGAAGGTATTATACAATATAGTGCATGACATTGTATATGTACATACATACACACATTACTATTTGCGCTCACTGCAGCACTATAATCAATTATAGTGAATATTATGGCTCATTATTATGATAATATACAGCTTGTAGTATCAGGGGTACTGAGAAATGCAGCCAGGGAACGCCATAAGCTTGAGGCGGCACTCAAGTATTGCCGCAATTTTCTGATCACTCTAAAAGGAGAAGAAAGGCGGAAGGTGCATGCATGAACTCTCAAATTAATTCTAATGCATGTATGTGCGTGCATATATATATTATCATTGATTTATTATCATACATGCGTGCTTCAATGATAATATTATATATATATATAGGTCTTTGGAAAGAAACCATTTGAGAGAGCTGCCCATATGAAGACTGATGCCCTGGCTGATCTTGTACTAAAGAAGTACAGTCTCCCACATCAGCAGATGATAACGTATACACGCCACTTGGCACTACTGGTTAGTATGATTGCATTAATTTAAAATTTTATCTAATACAGTCAGTGCATGGCATGCTTTATTGCATGCAGCACGCACATGCAGGCAAGCTTATAACCTCATGTCACGTAGTATATATGCATGCAGTATATGTATACATAGCATGCACTACTTCCACCACGCATACACTGAATTTTGTATACAGCAATGCTGTATGGATCAGTGCATGCATGCATGTCCCACAGACATGTACTGCATGCAAGTATGCATGTATCATTGCATGTTGCATGCATGTATTTATTCATCATTCATGCAATGCCATGTGTTGATGCAGAGGAAGTATATCAGGGAGACTGATAGCAGTGAATTGTTATCAGATCTCCACAGAAAGTTTTCCGCTTGGGTTGCCGAGAAGAATCTCTCCAACCCAACAGAAGAGGAATGGGGAGAAGTGATGCTGGAAGATGAAAGGTGGCTTGTCATGTTTATTTATAATTATGCATGCATGGTTGATTGTTTTGCATTCCACATGCAGATGTTACAGCGACCCAGGACAGGAGGAGGATGTGCAGCTGCCTGACTCAGAAGAAGAGCCTGCACTTTACAGGATGGGCGAGGAGCCCACTGAGTATGGGGCTTCCCTAGCAACTGTTTTGTTGCAAGGCCAGTCAGCTAGGAACACAGAACAGTAATGCATGCATTTAGACATTATTCCTAATACATGCAGTCTGAGTAAGATTTAATTGCACTCATCCTTGCTTTTTTTAATTATTTTGTTTTTATTTCATTATAATCAAATTTTATATGACATTACTGCTGTGTAACAATTATTATTACAATATATATTATTAATTTATTAAAATAAAAGCAACTATATATATACTTAGTCTAGCTGTTTTTCGTTTACTAGTTACTGTAACACTTAGTCTAACTAAAGGTAAGGTATAACCATGCATTGTTACTGTAAAAGATGACATGCATGCATTTAATTTATTGATATAGGCTATAATGCTATATAATACAGAGTCAAAGGCATAATAGTTCAGACAGTATAGTCTTCTTCTGTTCTTCAAATTCCTGCTGGGAAATTGCCCCAGAAAGTAGCAGTGTGTGCAATTGTTTCACAACATCCAATCCCACCTTCCTTGCAAAGTTTACCATTACAAGCTCTGCTACCCTAGCATTGCTCTCGCTGTCTGCAGACACTTCAGTCTGGGTGCATGCATCCACAACGGTTACCGTTACATTCGATGGACCAGGGCTTTCGATAGTTTCCGTCGAATCCAACTGTAAGCTGCATTTCCGCTTTCTACTGGTACTAGGGGGACTGCTGGTACTTTCAAAGGGAAGGGTAGGTATAATCAGCGATGGCTGTTGGGGTGCGAGGGTTTCAGAGTAGTCTATAGTTTGTGTTTCAGTATCTATCATGGTTTGACCATCACCGTCTTCTCCAGAAAACAATTCGTCCAGTGGATTCATTCTCTCACGATCGACTCCGAGGCGCTGAACCTCAACTTATTATAGGCATCGGGTAGAATTTTATATCTATGTTCATAGTGGAAACGACCTGTAGGCTTTACCGTCGTTCTCGACATTAAACATTCTTGCAGTGTAAACAACTTGAAGGAATTACTACTCGTATACCATAGTTTTTTTCAAGTGAAAGCGATCTGCAGACTTTTACAGTGGTTTTCAATGCAGAAATTCTCCTTGTATACAAACCGAAGGAAATACAGTCGCTTTCAATACAGTTCATTCTCCAGTATACAAGTCGAAAGAATTCCAACTTGTATACCGTATGTTTCTCAACGTGGAAACCATGCGCAGGCTTCTACCGTCGTTTCCGGTATCGAACGTTTTTAGCTGTGTAGCCAGACGCATGGGTCTGGCTACACGGGTCGTCTACCCTCCGCGCACTGGGAGCCAATCCGGTTATTCTGTCCGTAAATCAAGGGTAATACTGGCGGAACATGCATAGCTATAGACAGGGGATGTACATGAGTACTTGAGCTTCTAACAGTTTTTGTCCACAAATTCAAATCACAACATCAATAAAATGGATGCCAACACCAACACGCAAATGTTCTCCAGCTCAGTGGAGATTAAAAAACACAGTAAGTGTAGTTTGGTTGGCTGCTGGTTAGCTAGTAGCCTTTCCTTCCTCTGAATCGCTGTCTGTTATCCAGCTGGGAAGAAGGATGATAGCGACACAAAGCATGTGTTGATGCAAACACACATACACGCACACACACATGCACACATGCACATACGTATGCACACATGCCGGCATACAAACAAGCGAACACACACACACACACACACACACACACACACACACACACACATACACACACACACACACACACACACACACACACACACACATACACACACACACACACGAGGCATGTTGACGTTATCAATCAAAATGATGAAGGAGTGCCAAAAAGGAAGTGGAGGAGTTAATTGTGCTCAATATCCATGTAAAGTGGGCAGAGCATAGTTCACTTGTGGATTGCAGTGTAAGAAATAAGGAGCAAGTGTCGGATGGACAAATGTCCTAGCAGCATTATTTTGGGTCAGACAATTTCAGATTTGCTCGGACAAATTTTTGGAGAAGTACACATGTGCCACAGTAGGTGTGCCACAGTAGATGTGCCACAATAGATGTACATCAACAAAAAATGAAAGCATAAGTAGACATTCTTAGTACAAATGACTTGGTAACATCACTGTGTGTGTGAAATGAACATGAGGTAGTGCTCAGCAAAATGTCTGACCCAAAACTTTTTCGGGTCAGACAAAATGCCAAAATGGTCCGACAATGTCTGAATGCTGACCATTATTTCTAACACTGGGATTGGACTCACTGCTGATCTCTTGCATTCAAAGAAGGCCACTCGAAGAGGGTTACAGTCATGACCAGTATTCTCCTTCAAGCACTCCCTTGGGGTTTTCCCCTCCTGGACAGGGAAAGGTTAAAGATAACTGTCAGGGTAAGAGTGTGTGAGAAGGGTGAATGGAGGGAGGGAAAGGGAAGAGTGCAGAGGGGGGAGTAGTCTGGCGTAGCCGACCCAATCCACACTCGGCCATTTTTGGGGATTGACGTCAGTCCCCGAAATAGGCCGAGCAAGAATCGGGTCAGCAATGCCAGACTAAGGGGGAGGGTGTACATGAGCATAGGAGTATGGAAGGGTATATGGAGAGGGGTGCGGAGAGGAGGGAGAGGTATGTGGATAGTCTCACTAGCCAGACCCTATCTTTGCTGAATGCCTTCACCATTTTAACCGCTCCGAACGAGACTAGTGTGTGGAGAGGACGGAGAGGTGTGTGGAGAGGACGGAGAGGTGTGTGGAGAGGACAGAGAGGTGTGTGGAGAGGACGGAGAGGTGTGTGGAGAGGACAGAGAGGTGTGTGGAGACATAGATACTCTACATTATGGTGGAGAGGAGGGAGAGGTGTGTGGAGAGGACGGAGAGGTGTGTGGAGACATAGATACTCTACATTATGGTGGAGAGGAGGGAGAGTGGAGTAAGTAAAGGTAGAAATGAATATTCCAAATCGCACTGAAAACAGATTATCTGGGAGATAAGTAAACATTGTGCACACATACCACAGGTTAAGAGTGGAACATTAGGAGTGAAAACA
>CAUJGJ010000432.1:34200-36700 GCA_963170055.1 Halisarca cf. caerulea
TGTCATGGAGAGGGGACTCCTCTGGCTCCGAACCAGCACTCCCCCGACGTGGGTAATTCCTAGGGGATTTTGCTTTTAAGCTGTTCTGTGAAGGGGGTCCTGGAGATCTGGAAGCAGAGTTGGAACGGGAACGGGAACGTGTGTGACGAGGAGACTGGGAATGGGACTTGGCAGCAACAACTGGAGACTGTGACTGCACATTCTGTCTAGGAGGAGGGGCGGATATCTTCCTGCCTTTGGTTGGGTGCTGGGAAGTTGTCTCCTTCCTCTGGTTAGAGGAGAGGAATGGTTGATGCAGACCATGTTTGGAGGACCCTGAGGAGTAGAATCCGGCAGTGTTCCTCAATGCCACACTCTCACTGGACGAAGGCTGCTGGGATAGGGAGTCTAAGATTGAGAGCTCAGATGTCAGCTTCTCAAACTGGAAATCGAGATCAGTAAATTTGGAATGGGAAGGTGTTTGTTGGCTTCCAGTGTGAGTGAAAGGAGGGGTTTGTCTTAGACCTGAGACTTGACTGTCAAGTTCTGCCACTTTTGACTCCAATTCCTTGAACTTCAGTTGCAAAGAGTCCATGTCGACGTTCTCCTTGGAAGTGTTTCTCTGCGCAGGAGGCTTCTTCCCCGACTGAGTGTCATCCTTGCTGATGTGAGGGTATTTGGGGGAATCATAAGGTGGTCCCTTTCTTGGGTGGGGAGTAACACCAGTAGCTGATACTCGTCCATCGGGCACATCACAAACTGGGGAAATTCCTTCAGACGACGATCTAGACCCTGTGTTAAGGGAGGAGTTGGTGAATGAGAAGGCGGAGTCACTCCCTTGTCGTTTGCAGTCACCCGGGAAGGCTGTGACAGGTGTTGATCCACTACTTGACTCACTGTTCATTCTCTTGTGTATGGCACTAAGGGGGGATTCCCCACCCACATCTGATGTATTCTTAAGGTAGACCGAGGCATCAGCTGACACTGTCCTCTTAGAAGGATCCTGCCCACCATTTGAAGGCTTGTCTTCTGCGGTCAAGTGAACTCCTTCATCGTCCGAGTTCTTCCCCTTCTTGTCCTCACTCCTCTCTTCACTGACCTCCTCTTCCTCCTCCTCAAGTGGTGACTTCTCCTCTATCTCATCACAGAGGGACTCCTGGCTCTGTCTGGTATCTGTAGTAACTGTTGACAAGGCAACAGGCTTGCTCTCCCCGAATGCACCTACAGGAGTAGAAATGACCCTGGAAACAGCAAGTATCTCCTCTGGAGGAGGGGCGATGTAGACAGCCTGTTCTCCACTCGCCTTCTTCTTCATGTTTCCACCAACATCAGTTGTTCTGTAGCGAAGAGTATCTGAACTCTTTGAGCGATGGATGGGGAGGCGACTGCTAGAGGATTCCTTGGAGTAGCCGGTGTACCGAACATCAAGAGTTGACTGGTCGTCCTCATCCTCCAAACTACAGGAGTGAAGAACGTGTGTGATGAGTGAGGGTGGTAAAAGTGTGAGTGATGACGATGATACTGGTGAGTGTGTGTGTTGTGATGATAGTGATAGTAAGCATATTAGTAATGTTATGGTGGTGGATAGTGTGTTGGAGGTGATAGTGGGGATAGTGTGCTGGAGGTGATAGTGGGGATAGTATGGTGGAGGTGATAGTGGGGATAGTGTGTTGGAGGTGATAGTGGGGATAGTATGTTGGAGGTGACAGTGGGGATAGTGTGGTGGAGGTGATAGTGGGGATAGTGTGTTGGAGGTGATAGTGGGGATAGTATGGTGGAGGTGATAGTGGGGGTAGTATGTTGGAGGTGATAGTGGGGATAGTGTGTTGGAGGTGATAGTGGGGATAGTGTGGTGGAGGTGATAGTGGGGATAGTGTGGTGGAGGTGATAGTGGGGATAGTGTGGTGGAGGTGATAACAATGACAAATGAAGGCTATTATTTATGGAATGGTGACAAAGTTTGCTGCTATGGCAACAAACCCCACCCTCAGGCGGTGGTGAGGGGCAGAAACAACTTACCCTCTACACTTGCTCCTGAGTAGGCGGTCGGCAAGGATGGGATCCACCAGGATGAGCTTGTCAATGGCTTCATCCAGCAACTCAGCGGGGACCTACCCAGGGACAATACACGATACTGATGGAATCATAGACACACACACACACACACCACACACACATGCACCACACACACACACACACACACACACACACACACACACACACACACAACACACACACATGCACGCACGCACACACACACACACACACACACACACACACACACACACACACACACACACACACACACAGCGGACACACCCACACCCACACCCACAGAGAGACACACACGTACACACACACAGACACACGGACACACACACACACACACACACACACACGGACACACGGGGACACACACACACAACGGACACACCCACACCCACAGAGAGACACACACGCACACACACACACGGACTCACACCCACACACACACACACACACAGCGGACACACCCACACCC
>CAUJGJ010000432.1:59200-64200 GCA_963170055.1 Halisarca cf. caerulea
TGTGTGTGTGTGTGTGTGTGTGTGTGTGTGTGTGTGTGTGTGTGTGTGTGTGTGTGTGTGTGTGTGTGTGTGTGTGTGTGTGTGTGTGTGTGTGTTGATCACTTGTCAATATGTACATGAAGATGTGCACAGAATGTGAATGTTCTTTTCTTGTGTACCCCAAACACAGCTGATGGTGTTGGACAGCCACATGGAAGTGATGAACTCTCCTCAGCAGTTGCCATGGATTCGGCCAACCCTAAATCACCACCTCACATTGAATCTGAAAAGCAGCAGAATGAATATGGAAATTGGCATGGAAACCACTCTTTTAAGGTGTGTGTGTGTGTGTGTGTGTGTGTGTGTGTGTCTGTGTGTGTGTGAGAGAGAGAGTGTGTGTATGTGTGTGCTGTCTATTTGGGTGGAACAGTATCGTCAGGTGTGTACTGTGTGTTTGGGTGGAACAGTATCGTCAGGTGTGTGCTGTGTGTTTGGGTGGAACAGTATCGTCAGGTGTGTGCTGTGTGTTGTCGTAGTACTGATCTAATAATGATCAATCTATTTGCTTCTTGTCTTGATGTAGGCTGATGAAGGTGGAAAGGCTGTGCGACCGTCTGGTCCCAGACCCGTTCATCCACCTCTCACCAGCTCTGATCCACCTCTCAAGCCAACCAGAGGGTGGGAGAACAAGAACAGTGTCACTTCTCATGCTCTACCTATTTCAATACAACCAACAGCTGAAGGGAGGTTTGAGAGGGCGACCACCTCACAGCAGAAGGGTAGCACCTGCTCTTCCTCCTCCTCTTCGAGCTCACTCTGTGAGACAGGCACCAAAGCCTTGGCCAGTCCTTTGTCTCTTCGACTGTCTCCCTGGCCAACAGGAAATAACACTACTTCCTTGTCTTTGGCTGGTGGGGAAGGGCCTCCTGTCAAAGATGGATCCACTCAAACCACAGAGGAGGTAGAGGAGAGCAGCCATTTTACCACTGTTTTTGCTAAGCTACCACCTCCACCATTGTCTGACTTCTATGATAAGAAATTCTCAAGCACTGATCAATTCTTCATTGAATATGGACAAAAGGTGATCATCTTTAACTTGGACACATTTTGAGCTGTTGGGCATCTTGTGTGCTTAGCATTTGAAAAAGGAAGTTGTGCAAGCTGTATGTTCTATTCATTGGACAGGTTTTGCCTCAGTTTTACAATAGTCTGTAGATGGTTGTGTCTCCAAAGAACTCACAGCTAAGCACAATTTCCTTATTTGTTACCTTTCCGCAATTGGAATGCATGCACTGTTGTTTGTGTGTTAATGTTGTTTGTACGTATGTACATATGTTTACTACTATTTATATGCTGTTGCTTGTGTATGGGTTTGTCTGCTAAGTTCAGTGTTGTTTCTTGTTGTTTGCCCCATGTGCAGTGCTTTGATGTGTACTGCGAGTTGAGACCAACTGCTCGTGAGATGTTTGACTCCATCCATCCACCAAGTGAGTGGCCGGATATCATCCCCGACGATAGAAAGGACGAGAGACTTGTGTCACAGGAGGTTTCCCAACCAGCCACCAGCAAGGTCCAACCTGTTCTAACACCAACCAGTACTGCACTGACAGGTGTGGAGAGTGTAGTGGTCGTGCCCCAACAGGGGGATGCCCCTCGTGGGGTAGGGCTTGCTGAGGATGACTCTGTACTCGATAGCCCAATAGTACACCAGGAACACCTCCACCAGCAGCACCAGGAACACCTCCACCAGCAGCACCAGGAACACCTCCAGGAGTACCAGGAGCACCTCCACCAGCAGCACCAGGAACACCTCCAGGAGTACCAGGAGCACCTCCACCAGCAGCACCAGGAACACCTCCAGGAGTACCAGGAACACCAGGAGCAACAACCACAAGGGAACTCACCGGCTGTAATTGATGAGAGCAATGGGGAGAGCAATGATGCAACAAGTGAAGAGGATCACATCGTGAAGGAGCCAGGCAGCCAACCCCCACCCATGCCATACCCCCCACTGGGCCTACCCCAGCCACCAATGATGTCTTACTATGGTATGCCACACCCACCAGGACCCTTCTACCAGCCCATGTACTCACACCACCCTAACTGGGGACCAGCTCCTTTTCCACCCATGATGTCATCACAGGGTAATTTCCCTTATCCTCCCTATTTCAACCACCTGGTAATGGGGGTCCATCCAAGGCTACCATCAGAAGCCTCTCCTCACTTTTCCAAGGACCTTGAATTATCGGAGCCATCTCAAGATCTCACTGACTCTCCCCCCGAGCCTTCCCCTTCTAAAGATGTTGACACTGACTCTCCCCCTGGGCCTTCTCCTTCTCAAGATGTTGAAGTTGACTCTCACCCAGGGCCTTCCGTTTCTAGGGATGTCAATACTGACATTCCCCCAGGGTCTTCCCCTTTTAGGAATGCTGATCTCCACTCTCCCCCACAGCCTTTCCCCTTGAGGGAAGATGACCTCCACTCTCCCCCGGGGTCTTTCCCCTCGAGGGAAGCTGATCTCCACTCTCCCCTGGGGTCTTTTCCCTCGAGGGAAGCTGATCTCCACTCTCCCCCTGCGCCTTTCCCAAGCGTAGGGGTAACCCCTAAGCTGCCCTCTCCCACTTGCTCCTCCCAATCAAGTGATGTTTGCACGACAAGTAGTAACAGGAGTAATGCCACACCCAAGGATGATGAGTGGGTGGAGTCCAGTATATCTCCGCCAGTGAAAGACGGTTCTCCCATTGCCAAAGATGTGTCAAGCAGTGAGGCAGCAACAACTGGGAGCGAATCCGACTACCAGTCCTTCAAGTTAAAGAAGCCGTACTCCCATGGGAGATGTACCCAAGACAAGCATAACCCTCAGGGGAGATTCCCTCAAGGCAGGCAATATCCTCATGGGAGACACACTCAAGACACCAAGCAATACACCAGTGGGAGATATTCACAAAGCAACAAGCAGTACACTGGCGGAAGGTATTCTCAGGATGTCAAGCACAAAGCCAAGAGCTACTCTCAAAATCGTGTGGGAAAGTCTTTAACACAACACCACAGCACCTCAACCCAGTACCACGGCACCTTGACACAACACCACAGCACCTCGACCCAGCACCACAGCACCTCGACCCAGCACCATGGCACCTCGACCCAGCACCATGGCACCTCGACCCAGCACCATGGCACCTCGACCCAGCACCATGGCACCTCGACCCAGCACCATGGCACCTCGACCCAGCACCATGGCACCTCGACCCAGCACCATGGCACCGCGACCCAGCACCATGGCACCTCGACCCAGCACCATGGCACCTCGACCCAGCACCACGGTACCAACTGGAGAGGTGGGTTAAACAACACAACCAAGAACAGGGACACGATTGTGACAAAGCCCTCATCATTGAAGTTTAAGCAACAACCTCGTGCGCCTGAGAGACTGACAGCATTGGCCGATTCAGAGAGTAGATTCCGCAGCAAGGTGTCCCAAGCGGCCATCCCTGACTCAGGAGGTCACATCGACTATGATATTGGATCAGATGACATGAGTCCTACTGCGCAGCAGCGAAGTGACATCGACCACGCTCTCAGCCAGTACAACATGTCGCGAGACGAGTTCCATATAGAGAGCTTCACCTATGGAAAAAACGTTCCTACTTGAGCGGTATTCAACAGGACTGTTTGATTTCTCTTTGTAATTAATGTGTTATCCATTCATAACTTGTGTGTAAGCAGCATGGGTTTCATTATTAGTCTTTGTTTGATGCAAGGAAGGAGCTCTAGCTCTCAGTTTGATTTTATTGCTTTTGTGTTGGTCGTAGTCCGTAGACGTTGGTCTGTACCCACATTGTGTTTGTGTGGTGATTGTTAGCTTGCCTTTATTGTGAATAATTAAAATGAGCTTTAATTTTACAATGTGTGAATGGAGCCAGAACAGCACAAACTATCGAATGGGAAGTCGGGGGGGGGGGCGCTAATAGGGGTTAAAGGACAACGAAGATTACGGACGTTCTAAAACGTTTCTACCATACAGTTTCGACTATAGACCATGGCTTTGAACAAACTGTCAATTGATAATCTTGAGTTAAAAGATAAAAGGGTTTTAATGAGGTGGTTCTTCTGCATGTGTTGTGATGCACACTTGAAACGCATCTCCCCTTAGTTCCTAGAACATGTTTGGTACTCTGCATGTATTGCGCTGGTTTGTTTCACGTTTCTATCATTGATACTCGACCCTACACCAATGTTTCGATCGACCATGTCACCTTTCTCACGGCTAGGGTGGACTTCAACGTTCCTCTGGAGGGAAAAACCGTCAAAAGCACTCAGAGGTTAGTCGGTCCCTATAGGCAAAGGCGAAGACATGCACATGTGGGACGTATACCCCTGTCTCTCCCTCCTTGCACATGTGGGACGTATACCCCTGTCTCTCCCTCCTTGCACATGTGGGACGTATACCCCTGTCTCTCCCTCCTTGCACATGTGGGACGTATACCCCTGTCTCTCCCTCCTTGCACATGTGGGACGTATACCCCTGTCTCTCTCCTTGCATGCAGGATAGTAGCTGCAATTCCAACCATAAAATATGCTTTCGAGCAAGGAGCAAAGAGTGTTGTCCTAATGAGCCACTTGGGGCGCCCAGATGGCAGGAGTCAGGACAAGTATTCATTAGAACCAGTTGTGGCTGAGTTGCAAGCTCTGATGGAGCGACCTGTTACTTTCCTTCACAACTGTGTGGGGCAGGATGTGGAGCAGGCCTGTTCTGCCCCGCAACCAGGTGTGTGTGTGTGTGTGTGTGTGTGTGTGTGTGTGTGTGTGTGTGTGTGTGTGTGTGTGTGTGTGTGTAGTGGTGTCGAGAGTTATATGTGCAATGAAATTCTAAGTAAAGGACACTTTGGGGAAAAGTACAAATGTGACTGCCTTGTCCTTTGTAGTGGGGCAGTTGTCTTTTGGAGGTCCAAAATGTATTGGAATTATTCAGAGGAAGTACTCTTCAACCTGAAGTGTGGAGGGATTTTAATGCTTTATCC
>CAUJGJ010000432.1:69200-86700 GCA_963170055.1 Halisarca cf. caerulea
AAACGAGCTGTACAAGACACACACTGTACAAACAAGCTGTACAAGACACACACTGTATAAATGAGCTGTACAAGACGAGCTGTACAAGACACACTGTACACATGGTGTTAGTGATACACATGGCGTGTGTCAAGCCAGCTAACCAATCCGTTGTTCTGTGGGTTCTCATCCTGTGGTGAAAGCTCTTCATAGCATGCAACCTCTCTCTTATCTCTCTGTTGGAACATGAGTTTGTGTCTGTGGTTTCAGATTGGAAACTCTCTCTTTGATGAAGAAGGGTCAAAGATAGTTACTGAGCTGATGCTGTCAGCTGAGAAGAAGGGTGTTAAGATCCACCTACCAGTGGACCATATCACTGGAGACAAATTTAGTAAAGATGCAAAAGCAAGTACTTGTTACACATGGCATACAAAGATGTTCCCAACTGCTTTACACTGTTGTGCAGGTTGGAGCTGTCACTGTGGATGCAGGCATACCAGACGGGTGGATGGTGAGATGTTCAAATTGTTAAACATTCGCTCTTTAAACTCTAGATTGTTGTTTCTTCAAAGGGCCTGGACATTGGACCTGAAAGTGTGGCACTTTTCAAGAACGTGATAAGCAAAGCCAACACCATTGTGTGGAATGGGTAGATAAGATTGTGTCATGTCTATATATACGTATATCAGAAATTGTGTGTGTGTGTGTGTGTGTGTTGTATGTAAGCAATATTAGTATTTCATACAGATATTATTCATACTTATATGTATACATATTCCTCCCCTTTCCAGCCCACCAGGTGTGTTTGAATGGGAGAACTTTGCCAATGGCTCTAAAGCATTTATGGAGGCTTTGGTCATGGCTACTGAAAGGGGAGCTGTCACTATCATTGGTGAGTCAATATACAAGTTGAACTTTGCTAACATACATGAGTTTCTACTTCTGTTTCACTCTGCCATGCAGGAGGAGGGGATACTGCTACATGTGTGCAGAAGTTTGGGGCGGCTAATAAGGTCAGCCATGTTAGTACAGGGGGTGGAGCCAGCCTGGAACTGCTGGAAGGTAGGGATGAGCAATGCCGCACTGCATGATGTATTTTGAGATGTTCACCTCACTCCTTGATGGATATTCTTCCAATCTAGGGAAAGAGCTGCCAGGGGTTACAGCCCTCACAGATGCTTGAAGCACTTTCCTGCCAGTGTGGCCCCCAATGAACTTGTACACATGCACCTGTTTGTGTGACCTTTATCGCGTATCTGGGATGCTTTAGTAGTGTCCAAACACACCTTTGCATTAGTAACAGTACACTTTGTGTGAAGTACAAGTTCAATGCCAGACTGATTGAGTAATCTACATTCGTCACTGGTGATATCGACGCGCCTAATATGGCAATATGTATTTTTAGAAATAACCATATTTGGCGAGCTAGGCCTAGAGGCGTTGCAAAACAACCTCGTGCGCTCCTTCTGCTTGTTTTTTCAACTACCTTCTAGATAACAGCTGTTTTACAACGAACATTTCTCTCAATCTGCAATAAATCAATTTCTCATACAGCACTAACTACATCAATGAATAGACAACAGTCTACTCCGCACTACAGTTCAGTAAAAATACACATGCTACACCTAAATATTCACAGATCATTCACGAGCCATGGACTGGCCGCCACCCTGCACTTCACGTCCTTCCTGGGCGATAGCACAGCATCCACAGAACCAATGGAGGAGGAAGTCGATCACACCACTGCCTTCGATTCCCTTTGACTCCCTGATTTTGCCTCGAACAATCATTCCAACGATGCATGGGAATCCAAACCAGGAGGCTACCAACCAAAGGAGCCCGCAGGTAATACAACTCTCTCCGACAGCTTCGGCATTCTTTCCAACTTGGTAACAGGGGACGAAGGTCGAAAACAGACAGATTGTGAAGTCAGAGAAACAAGAGAAGAGTCCGGAGCCCCATTCACCCATTGCTGATTCGAAGATGTGCACAAACCGTTCGACAAAGGAAGCTTTGGAGGGAAATTGCTGCAGAAGGGGCGTACGCTTAGGTTTTATAGTAATAAGTTGCCATGGCTACCTTGACGTCATAGTAGTGGAAAATGGAGTGCTTCACATCCGCTATTACAAAACTCGCCCCGAAAACCACTCACACTCTCTATTATCGACAAATAACCCGCCAAATCATATTTCTCCTTATAATATTGAGTAATATTTAATAATTGTATTAGATATTACAGCATAAACAGAAAGATTTATGAGGTCAACGATAATAAAAAATCAACTAACACACTACGTACTCTAGGAATAACGATGTCTAGTCATATACAAGTTAGTAGACTGTTCCATTATTCACGAGCCATAGACTGGCCGCTTCCCTTCACTTCGCGTCCCTCTTGGGCAATAGCGCAGCACTCACAAAACCAGTGAAGAATGAAGTCAACGAAAGCACTTCCTTCGATTCCCTTTGCTTCTCTAACTTTCCCTCTGACGATCATTCCAACGATGCATGGGAATCCAAACCAGGCGGCAACCAACCAAAGCAGCCCGCAGGTCACACAATTCTCTCCGGCAGCTTCGGCATTCTTCCCGACTTGGTAACAGGGGATAAAGGTGGACAGCAAACAGATTGTGAAGTCGGAGAAACAACCACAGAGTCCTGAACTCCAATCACCCATCGCAAAGTTTCTATTTGAAAAACAAAAGAAAAAACGAGTCGGAAACTGAGTGAAGGAAATACTCAAGTGAACCTCAGGGTGCGGTGTGATATTTTATGGTATGTGATATTATGGGGCGTTACCTCATATTATAGCCCGGTTCCAAGAAATATAAATAGCCCATTTCTATATTCATAGAGTAACGGTTCGGGTTGCCATGGCTACTGTACATTGGATAGCGGGCTTTTTGTACTATTGCTCAATGCCACAAAATGGGGCCAGAAATACCCAAGCGAGACAAGAAAGTGTTTTCGAAAAGTATGTAATTTCACATACAGTACTTGCCGTTGCTCTCTGAGGATAGACCATTTTAATGTACTGCTTTCACGTGAAATGCTGCATTAGGAGCACAAGTGCATACAACTTTGCCTCCCAATGTCGTTGGTGAATTCAAAGGCTATATGCACGTCAGTGTTCCGAATATCTTGTGGAATCACTCAGTTGAACCACCTGCGGGACTACTTTCTGTGAGATTTCAGTGGTGGGGAGAGAAGAGTCGTGGTACTGTATTGAGGTAGGCCTAAACCTTGAAAATGTTCTACATTTACCAACTTTTTGCCATTTCATTGATAACCATTTCCATTTCTCGTTATTATAACAAGCATCTTTTGTAGTCTCAATTCTATTGCTTACAAAGGCTTCTAGATTGATGTGCTTGTTAGTCTTGACTGTGCTAATCCAATTATGTCTTCGTGTTGACTTGTGGACTTCAATAACCCCCTCTCATTTGGGCATCACCTGCCAATTGCAGTTTTGTTGCATGTCTACAAATAACCTGCTGGGCATCACACGTCCACTAGATGTGGTGTGAGTGGTCAGTACAAATAGACAGATCTGGGTGTCTCTATTAAAGTACACAGGATGTTAGTGTATGCAACGGTCCTCTCATGATACCATACACAGCTGTGCATGGATGGCCTGTGTAGTAGGATCATCACCCCTGGTATGTTGAACTGCTAGTCTCTCTCTCTATGCAAGCATTTACAATGAAACACCTGTAACAAGGACACACTTGGACCGCAGTAAGCTGCCCAGTATATGGAGGTGTCCTTATTTGGAGGGTTTGAATGTACATACACTTGTCAATGTATTTGGTGTAAAATGGACAGAGAAATAAGGTCCTGTTAAAGGTCATGGCTGCATTTCAGGGGTGTGCTTAACAGAAGGTTGTCTGCATCCGATTCTCTGGCTCAGAGTTCCAGTTGTCAGAGAAGGCCAATCTTCTAATCTAAAGGACATCCAAAACTACGTCATCACTGATGCAAGGTATGCCATTTGTTCATCTCTTGACAAGTTGAAGAAGTACCTGAATGGTGAGGAATGGAGTTTGTGTTTGCATCAGTAAAGCTTACGTGCATGTACCGAGTTGAGGAGTTGGGTGCATTATTCTTTGAATTGGTGTTGTGAAAGTTATGCGATGAAACACACTTTTGTTTCATTATTCCTGCATTTGTGTACACATGACACCTGCACACAAACATGTATGCTTACATACATTGACATGGGGGCACATACACATCAATGTACATACATTGACATGGGGCACATATGCATCCATGTACATACATTGACATGGGGCACATATGCATCCATGTACATACATTGACATGGGGCACATACACATCCATGTACATGCAGAAACAATGCACTTACAAATGTCAATGTGTAGAGTAGAAACTCTTGTAACAAGCTCCCTGAATAGTGGAAACCTCTCTACAGCGGACTGCTTTCTGTGGGCACAGCTTGATGTGTATGTGGATTGGCCTCTGAATAGTAGAGACCTCTACATAGCAACCCTTTTTGCAGTTCCCAATGTGTCCCTTATGGAGAGGTGACTTGCATAGACTATGTGTGTGAGTTGTTTTGTAGGTCTCCCACTCTAATATTAGTGATACAGTTACAATGTAATTGTAATAATGTAATAATGACATTAGTTTTTCTTAAATGTAAATTGCAGATATGCCTCCAATGGTCTTCTACATCGGCGTTGGTAGAGTCTCCAGTGACACTCTTAGCATTGCCCAGGTTGTTATTGAAGACCTTGGACAATTGGACCCTTGGAAGGAGCTCAAGGAGTTAGTCACTTGTGACCCTTACAATGTTGTCTTATTTATACTGTTCATTTTTAGTTTTACCTTATCCAGAAAGTGTTCAGTTGTGCAACAAGATGGCATTGTCCTGGGCTCCATGACCTACCACTGTTATCTGGAAGTTGACCAGGCAGTCAGGAAGCACGAAGGGACTGGACAGATAAAAATGAAAAATGTTAAATTTATTCTTCCTCAAAAGGTATTTAATCAATATGTCTGGTTGCTATGGTGTTCTCTTTTAAGGCTTCTTTGTGGTTGTGTATTCACTGACTATAGCAGCCCTCTATAGAGGAAGGTATGCCAAGGGCATGTGCTGAAGGTGAGATGAAGTCACTTGAAGTGACCAGGAAAGGGGAGGTTAAGGATGCTCCAGAAGTTGAGGAGGTGCCTTTTGTGGACAGCCAAGAGGGAAGTCCCAATGGCAAGCATGTGCACAAGTCCAGCTTGTATGAAGGATTGATGGAGAAAACTGAAAGTCTAAGGAAAGCTCTCACAAAGTCTCTATTGCAGTCTGAAGACCTGATAGAGGAAGTTGATAGGAGTGGGAGGAAAGTGGGTGTGGCAGCCACCCCCACTGATCCACATTCCACCATTGAAAGGTGACATTGTTGAACACCATTCCATTATATCCACATCTTCACCAGGAGAAGGGGAGACTTGGCTATGAATAGTCTTGTAGTCAGAAACCCCACCTTCTTGTACATGCATTGACAGCTACACACATGGATAGTGTTTTGGGTGCAAGCTCACTTCACTTCAGATAATACATTGTTCACCTCTGTTGTTATTTCTGCTGTTTGCTTTTGTTTTGTACAGGGTAAATGATATTCATGAGTCAGTTGACACTCCTCCTGACCCCCCATACACTAACACTGCATATGTTGTCCAGGGGGACTTCCTGTCCCAAGAAAAGGGCACCTCTATTCTAGACTTGATGACTGGCTGTCATCTTCCTCATGACATGGTCCCTATGGAAGAGGGCTCTGAGGTGGGGGGCGAAGAGGATGTCACCATCACCAGTGACTGCTCCGACTATCCTCTCCACAACACCTCCATCCTGGACAAGCTCCTCTACTCAGAACCTCATGTATGTATGTTCACTGCTGTGCCCTCTCTCTCTGTTCATTTGCCATGTGTTGTGTGTTTAGGACAGTTGCAACTGTGGTCTGAAATGTATTGCCAGTGATTGGGCAATGCAGTTGGCACTTCTGGGTGTAACACAAGATGGTGCAATGTTTTGTCTACTTTCAGCCTTCTTCTAAAGGGTCTTCTTATGACTCTGAAGAAGTTACCCTTCCTGCTGAGAGTGTTGTGAGCATGATGGAGGAGGAGACCAAACACCTAGTGCAAGGTGTCCCTACCAATGCAGCAGATCATGACAGCCACACACCACAGCAGGACAGACACTTGTCACAGCACGGTATTGGTGTACATTAAGTGCTATTGTTATGGTTTGAACAGTTTTCCCTCTACATCTCCCACCCAGATGACCAGAACCTGCAGGTGTCTCAGCCGAGAAAGGGATTGGGAGTGCAAGGAGAAGCCAAGGAGAAGAGAATCCTGAGAATTCTGGGTATGGACCGACTGACATGGCTGGGAAGTGTCCGTTCTGTGCGAGTGGAGGTGTCTGTGCTTGAACTGGACCAACATGCCCTGATGTCTCATTGGCAGGATGTGGCAGACACTGGTATTGATCAGAGGTGTGTGTTTGTTTGTGTGTGTGTGTGTGTGTGTGTGTGTGTGTGTGTGTGTGTGTGTGTGTGTGTGTGTGTGTGTGTGTGTGTGTGTGTGTGAACAATGCATTATCTCTCAGTTTGTGTAGGTAGCATCTTGTATGTACATCAGCATAGCAAGTACATGTGACCAGTGCATCAACCTTTGATGTCTAGAGATTTGTTCCGTGTGTTTTAGTACATTGTTAGTTTGGATGATGGGCATGCTGTTAGCACAACTGTTAGCAAGAGATTGCATTCCTCATGGCTGACTGTGCTTCTTGTAATTCCTTTAGTGTGTTCTTTGTTGAATACCATTTTCCTCTGACAACCAAGTTCACATCATCCAAAGAACCCATAGCACAGGAAGTCATGAGAGTGGCCTCCAAGAGAATGAAGAGTGGAAGTGAGTTCTCTTGTGTGGTATCTTGACTGTCATGACGTCACACTGACAACATGTGTTTTTCTTCCCTTCAGTTGTGGCCTTCAACCACTGCTCATCTTTTCCCATCAGCTTCACAAGCAGTGCCATTCTCACCTGGTGGGGAGAGTCACTGTTGTTTAGGATATATGCCAGGCCTCCCCATCACAGAATGGTGAGATGCTTGTTTGCTTTTCCTGGTGTGTGTGTGTGTGTGTGTGTGTGTGTGTGTGTGTGTGTTTTATTATGCAAAAACATTTCTTCCATGCTCCTTAGCCACTTCTATTTGGCAAATGTTCTCTTGAGCTGCAAAGGCTTCTTACCAGTAGGGTGGGAAGAGAGCAGTTCCAGTTGAAGATATATCCTGCCACCTTGTCAGATTCTGTCATGCCCATCAGCCACACCCCCACTGGAAGACCAATAGGAATTTTGCAGGTGTGAGGATTCCCTACTTATGAGTGTTGAGGCTTCTGCTTTATGTGGTTGATGGGGAATCCTGTACACAGGTGGAAGTGCAGCTTGTGTGCAAAGGGAAGGGGAGGGTCCTCCCTGATGTAAACCCTCTGCTGAATAGCAGTGCAGAGTCTGCACCCACAGAGGAACATGGAACTAAGACTATTGTTGACACAAATCCTATCAATGGAAGTGAATCCGTATGTCAGTTTCTAGCTGCACCCAAACACACTGACCCCAGCATGACCACGCTCCAGTTGTTGCTGTTCCTGCCTGATGCAGTGGGTGTGTCTCTTCCCTCCCACAACATGGAGGGTGTGTCTCCAAACTGCTACATCATATGTCGCATGTTCTGTACTGGCAGACCTCCTCCTGTAACAGACATCACATGGAATTCCTCTGACCCTAGCTTCAACTTTAAGCTAAGCATTCCTCTTGTCTTGTCCTCCTCTCTCCTCTCCAACCTTCAAAATGGAGTCCTTGTAGTGGAGGTGTGGCACAAGACACCTGGGACCACAACCAATGACATGGTGAGGATTTCTCATCTGTGTCAACATTAGAGCCTCCTCTCTTTCAGTTGCCCATGTCTTCTCTCTCTGCAAAGCTGATTGGATTGGTCAAAGTGTCCTTGAGTCAGTTCTTTTTGGCCTATAATGACAGTAGCATATGGAAGAGTATGGTAAAGTTAGACTATCCTGTGATCGGTATGGACAGCTATTGCCCTATAGTCAGTCCATTCACAACAAGTGTACATGGACACCTTGGGGTACTTCTTGCCTTGGGAACTAGTACGCAGGTGTGTGTATGTGTGTGTGTGGGTGGGTGTGCATGCATGCGTGTGTGCGTGCGTGCATGCGTGTGTGTGTGTATTCGTGGGTGCATGCATATGTGTGCATGTGTGAGTGCTTCTAAGTGCATGTGTGCAGTGAAGTGTGGGTGTTGTGTGCGGTGAAGTGTGGGTGTTGTGTGCGGTGAAGTGTGGGTGTTGTGAGCGGTGAAGTGTGGGTGTTGTGTGCGGTGAAGTGTGGGTGTTGTGAGCGGTGAAGTGTGGGTGTTGTGTGCGGTGAAGTGTGGGTGTTGTGAGCGGTGAAGTGTGGGTGTTGTGTGCGGTGAAGTGTGGGTGTTGTGTGCGGTGAAGTGTGGGTGTTGTGTGCGGTGAAGTGAGGGTGTTGTGAGCAGTGAAGTGTGGGTGTTGTGAGCGGTGAAGTGTGGGTGTTGTGTGCGGTGAAGTGTGGGTGTTGTGTGCGGTGAAGTGTGGGTGTTGTGTGCGGTGAAGTGTGGATGATGTTTGTGTCCCTGCCTGCCCTCAGGTGACCAGCCTACTCCAGCACTATGCTGGAGGGAAGTACATTCTCCAGCGTCCATACTCAGCTTCTGGACCATCTGTCACAGCGCACTCTCCACTGCACGATACAGTCACAGTACGTCCACCAAAACCTTCAAGAAATGAGGACACTCTTGGTGGAGATGAGTTAGACACCACCTCCCATGTATTGAGGATCACCATAAGAGCTGTCAAAAACCTCTCTTCCCTCAACTCTGAGATCTGGGGAGCTTCTGACTGTTTTGTGCAGTACCACTTTCCTTCCCAGCATATGCAAAGTGAAGGGACTTCCCCTGCAAAAGCCCCCTGTCCCTATATCCCACACCGCACTCCCACAATCATGTGTGTTGCTGATCCAATATTCAACCAGGAGATGGTCCACGCCTACACCCTCCCCTCATCTCACTCCCTAGAACATGTGCTGTTAAGTGCCTGCCCCTCCAGTAGTGTGCCCTTCCAGGTATGGAAAAGGTACTACTACCCAAACATCAGAGACCAGTTGGTGGCCAAGGTCAGGGGAAATTAACTACGTACACCATGCACTGTTTGTGTGCACATGATCAACATATGTGTGTGTGTGTGTGTGTGTGTGTGTGTGTTTGTGTGTGTGTGTGTGTGTGTGTGTGTGTGTGTGTGTGTGTGTGTGTGTGTGTGTGTGTGTGCGTGTGTGTATTTGTGGTCTGTCACTTTCTCCTCTTAATTAGTCAATGGTACTAAAGGAATCAAACAACTGTTTAGTAGCCCTGCCGTTCAAAGCAGCCTTTTCTAGGTGCATGTGGACACTGGTGCTAGCTATAAAAGCGAGCTGTACAAGCCTTTTCACTTGTATTAAAACAATGTATGTTACATTGTTTTGTGAATGAAAACATAGTGTACATTATTGCTAAATTGCTACTAAAAATAGTATGAAAATACCGGAATCTTCATATGTGTGCTAAGCTTTGCTTACAGCTGCATATGATAGCAAGGAGAAGCTAGCCAAGTGTTTGATTGCTTATCAAAATGATTATGTCTGAACAAATATGAGAATGTCCAGACATTCTGGAGTTTGTCCTGACATGATGTCCAGACACCTCTGAGAAGTTATTGTAAACACTGGTGTGTGTGTGTGTGTGTGTGTGTGTGTGTGTGTGTGTGTGTGTGTGTGTGTGTGTGTGTGTACCTTAGCAAATGGAGCCTGTAGCAATTGATGGTATGATTATTGGGTAGTACTAATAAGTGAAACGAAATGAAACGAAAAGAAAGAGAAACGAAACAAAATAGAATAAAATGAAACAACACAAATGGGCTATGAATGAGACTGCAGTAGAGCATTCCACCTGGCTGGACTGGTCTACCTCTCCTCTGTACACAGGGTGTCCTACACATGTCCTCTGTACACAGGGTGTCCTACACATGTCCTCTGTACACAGGGTGTCCTACACATGTCCTCTGTACACAGGGTGTCCTACACATGTCCTCTGTACACAGGGTGTCCTACACATGTCCTCTGTACACAGGGTGTCCTACACATGTCCTCTGTACACAGGGCGTCCTACACATGTCCTCTGTACACAGGGTGTCCTACACCTCTCTGTACACAGGGTGTCCTACACCTCTCCTCTGTACACAGGGTGTCCTACACATGTCCTCTGTACACAGGGTGTCCTACACATGTCCTCTGTACACAGGGTGTCCTACACATGTCCTCTGTACACAGGGCGTCCTACACGTGTCCTCTGTACACAGGGTGTCCTACACATGTCCTCTGTACACAGGGTGTCCTACACATGTCCTCTGTACACAGGGTGTCCTACACATGTCCTCTGTACACAGGGTGTCCTACAGTTGGCCAAAGTCTGTGCGGTGATCTCTATGAGTAGGAGCAGTCTAGCTGAGAGCAAGCACACCTACACCATCCCCCTCACCTCCACCACCAGTGACTCGGCTAGAGCTGCAGATGGTGTGTTGGAGCTCTCTGTGAGCTACTCCCGTGCGAGTCACACCACCACTAGCGAAGAGGTCCCTGTTGTCCCCACTTCAATGGTAACACTGTCGATTGGTGTACTGAGAGCGTGTGGACTGAAAGATGTTGTTGCAGCAGCTCTGGAGAGGGAGCCGTCACTGCTGGTCCAGCCAGCTCAGGTCGGAGTCAACTCCTTTGTGAGGTTAACATTGCCTTTCTCTTGTAGCAAGGTTTGTCTTGTTCACTGACTCATACTGTTATGCTTGTGTTTTGTGAACATGCATGTTTGTGTGTGCACATAATATGTGCACGTTGTAGGTATGTTATTCTGTGTGTGTCCACATGTGTGCGTGTGTTCACATGCACGTATCCAGTGTTCAGTAAATGTCTGTGTCTCCAGAAACAGATGCAGACCAAGTCCATTGCTCAGTCCTTTTGTCCTGAGTACTCACATCAGTTTGATCTGTCCCTACCGCTGACCCCCGACCACCACAGAGGAGGGAGTTTTGTCCAAGAGTTGCTGGAAGGGAGGCAGTGTGTGGCACTGTTTGAGGTTTACCACAAGGTCCTCAAGTCACCAGTCAAGGTGGATAGTTTGCACCCTCATGTACACACAGTATCTTCTTTCATGTGTCGTGTGTGTACCATGTTGTACGTATATGGAGCTGTGGTGTGTACTGGGTACTCAAGGCTACTAGTGTTGCATACTGCATGTGATTGTTGTCTCTATTTTGTACTACACAGACAGCAGCAGGCAGGGATGTCACAGCACGTCATCTCAGAGTACCACCTGAAGAGGTGCTGCTTGGTTCTGTTGAGCTGGACCTCCATCAGCTCCTCAGCAGAGAGTCAGGTACCTCATGCGTGGATCGTTTGTTGGTATTCAGTGCCAACTAACACTGTTATGCGTGTCTCTCATCAGGTATTAGGGGTTGGGTCCCCTTGTGTTTGTCTACTTCACCAGATGCTAGGGGGAGAAAGGCAGGAGGGTTGGAGGTCTCTATTCAGTTTCCCTCTCAGCACCACAGGGATCTTGTGGTGCAGGAGGTGTGTCATGGTGGGAAAGTGGGTGGGACTGTCTCCTCACTGCTCCTTCCCTCCACAGGCTCTCCAGCAGGGCTTCTCTCCACCTTGTGCTCCATGGAACAAGATGGCCGCTGCAAAGCTCTGTTTGACCATTGGACAAGTGGGCATAGGGGAGGAGTGCATCACTTATGCAGCATCTTCAATAGCCAGAAAGCTGTGCTACCTGAGATACAAGGTCTATGACAAGAGTGAGCACTGTCCACCAGATTGTGAGGTGTCTGTGTGTATCGTTTTTGTCCTGTTTGCTAGACCCTGTCATGACCAGAGTGGTCAAGGCAGCCACTGTACACAGAGGAATGGCAAGCTATGAACTCGGCCACCAGTCAAAGGCTCATGTGGCCACCAGTGAGGAGCTTACATGGTTAGTTGGGGCCACCAGTGAGGAGCTTACATGGTTAGTTGGGGCCACCAGTGAGGAGCCTACATGGTTAGTTGGGGCCACCAGTGAGGAGCCTACATGGTTAGTTGGGGCCACCAGTGAGGAGCTTACATGGTTAGTTGGGGCTGCGTTTAGGGAGTAAGTGGCTTTCCTCCACCCTCCCCCCCACACACACTGTGGTTGACTTTTGGCTCCGTCGACTTGCCAGTGTTGCCTCTTTAGTCTGCTAATAGTCACGTTTACCTCAAACCTCCTTCATTTCTGAATTCAGCACCACTAGTGGATGTGTCTTTAGTGGTGCCTTGGGCATATGATGTACATACATGTCCACCACACCACACCCACACCACACCCACACCGCACCACTATGCTCAGGGTATTTTTACTGTATGTAGGTATCTGAAGGAGGAGGAGTTGGAGGTACAAGTGTGGCTGACTGCTTCTAGCAACCAGTCTTCAGTGAGACCGTCTTCCTCAGATGTTCTGTTTGGCTCTTGCTTTGTTCCACTGAGTGGCCTCCTCTCCGATGACCCTGTAGTGAAGTGAGTCAGTGTTTAGCAAACCACCATACATTGTCCACGGAATGTGGCCCGTACACTGCCTGTGTGAGGCGGTCTGTACACTGCCTGTGTGAGGTGGTCCGTACACTGCCTGTGTGAGATGGCCCATACACTCCCTGTGTGAGGTGGCCCATACACTCCCTGTGTGAGGTGGTCCGTACACTGCCTGTGTGAGGTGGTCCGTACACAGTCCCATTACTTTGTACATACGTATGTTGTTTGCTCCATGCATTGTGATACAGGGGCTGCTACACCTTGTTTAAGTCTGGTGCTGACACCACAGGGAATGGGTTTGTCCAACTGACAGTGTCACTTCAAGAGGGAAGTCTGTCTGGAGTCGGCAAGGACCTTCATATCACAGTACGCTGCCAACCACCGCTCCCATTACTTGTGTTTTCACTGTTGCTGTCAGCAGTTCTCTCCCACTCTCACAGGAAACAGACAAAGAGTCCTCCACTCAGCCCTCAACCTCCACTGCAACTAGCTCCTTGATCCCCTCAGCTCAGCCATCTACCGAGGGAGAGTGTGTGAAGAAAGACAGTGACCTACTGAACAGAATCAAAGAGGCAAATTTGTTTGATTGTTGTGTTGTCATCCACCAGGCGGCCATTGCTCAGGATTGTGCAATGTGAGGTCCTCCAATCACTCTCCTGTTACAGGGCTAACTCTGTGCATGTGTGCTTGTTCTCTTATCAGCAGAAGAGGGTCCTTACCTGCCCCATACATGACGGTACATCCTCATCCATTAGTTGATAGGATCACCACACCTACAGCCCCTCCCACTTTGCGCCCTGTGTGGAATCATCAGGTTGAAACCAAGATTCCAAGGGAATTTTTAGATCCCACTGTATGTCTTGATCTGCCAGTTCATGACCTTGTGCAGTGCTGTGTGTGTGTGTGTGTGTGTGTGTGTGTGTGTGTGTGTGTGTGTGTGTGTGTGTGTGTACATGTGTGTGTGTGTGTGTGTGTGTGTGTGTGCATGTGTGTGTGTGCATGTGTGTGTGCGTGTGTGTGTGCGTGTGTGCACACATGCATGTGGGCGTGGGTGTGGGTAGGGACATATGTACACGTTGGCACGAATACACCTTCACTATTCTCTTCTATATCTCTTAGTTTGTTGGGTTAGATTTCCAAGTCTGGAGCAGACCCAACCAAGGTATGCTGTCTAGACCACCCCTTACATGTGTGTGGCTCACAGGCAGTGTGTGTACAAGCGCTAATGTTCACAAGTAGTGTGTGCTACATTGTACCATAGGTGCAGAGCAGTTGGTGGGAACTGCGACAGTAGACCTCTCCCCTCTGTCCTGTGGGATGCCCCTCCTCAGTGGGTGGTACGCAGCTGTGGATTGTTCTGGACACACCACTGCACATGTGAATGTGAGTGGGTGGGTGTGGCTTGGGGTGTGGTGCGTATCTCATTGAGGTATGCAATGATCTCCCTGCTACAGGTGACACTTAATCCTCATGAAAAGTTCAAAAGCCACACCCTTGCAGTGTCCCCTCCCTCTTCTCGAGACGTCAGTCAACTGGTCTTTGGCAAAACTTCCTCTCTTCTTCACTCCAACTTGAAGTGGGTGCCTGTGATGTTTAGTCTGTGCTGAAACTGAATGCGTGTCTGTTGTTTTCCTAGGGAGAGCATTGATGAAATGGAGAGAGTGATTGGATCTTTTGGTACTCGTCTTAACTCTCAACCTGACATCTACCCTTCCCATGTCCATCCTTGGGACCAGCTCTCAGACCACCACCCACCACCTCCATTGCCCTCAAGTCAGGAGGTTGTTGGTAGTGGTCACAGACCAGTGGTTGTACCTTACAGGTGGGATGGTGAAGAGGGTGGTGATACAGAGAAGAACTCTCAGAGCAGAGGACTGTCAGACCAAAGCAAAGGTGTGAGCTTCCAAGATGCAGCAGTGTCGCCAATTGGGAACTTGCTGAATAGCTCATCACATCATTCAGCAAGTGATACACCAGACGATACTCCAGCCAGTACACCAGCCAGTACACCAGGTGAAACACCAAGGGTGTCACTATGTGAGGAGAACGGTGATGAAGATAAACTACCAGACATCTCTCCACCACCACGCCACCATCCTCACTTGGCCTTGTCTCTGCAGCACTCCATACAAGGGACTGTTCCTAAGAGTGGGCCAGTGCAGTCTGAGACAGAAGCTAGTGAGGATGTCACCCCAACCAGTTCAGATATGTCAGGAGAAGAAGATAGTGAAGATGACTCCACACAACAGCAAACACAACCTCACACCAGCAGGGGAGCTGTGACAGCCAGCCAGGAAGGCACACACGATGTAGTATCGCGTCTCCCTAACTTCTTTCTCCCTCCACATCAGTTGGAGGAGAACATGAGGGCTCTGAGACTGTCTGTGCTCTCCAAACCCCCACCAAGTGAACTCCTCAACCCAAGGCACAGAGTGGACAGAAAGAAGGAAAGTACAGAGTCTTCTCTATTGTCCACTCCAGAGCAGTTGGAGAAGAACTTGACAGAAAGACTCAGGTCTTACAGAGAGGCAAGAAAGGAGAACATGCCAACGTTCAGTGAGGAAGAAACTAGAAGAATAGCAAGAATATTTAATCAGTATCAGCATTAATTTATTTTTTCTTTCTTTTTTATAATGAACCACGCCCCGTATATATCTGTGTTGTAAATAATAATGGGTGTGTCTAGTGGGCGTATTTGGCGTCTATTTCGAAAATGGAGACTGCAGTAACGTTCGGTCAAGTTCAATACGATGACGAGGAGCAAGATGAAGGTAGGCAAAGGCACGCGACTCGGCCATGCAGCCATATCTTGTTATCCTTTACGTTCTTGTTCCTCTGCTTGCAGATATGGAATTACCGGAGGAGCTGAAAGGCTCCATCCCGCAAGGACCCGTCAACCCCTTCGAGCAAGTTCCTCAAAAGCCAACAAGGCCTGCCTTTGTCGTTGATGCTAACGCCTTGGCAGGCAAGCTCGAACAAGAAAGAAGAGAGAAGGACTTGCTCGCTGAGGAGGAGGAGGAAGAACTGGAGAGCGATGAAGAAGGTAGCTATAGCGACCAGTCAGACGTTTCCATGGAACCTATTCCCCCTAATTTGCATGAGGAACACGTCCGCAAGGAAAGGAAAGTGTTTTGGACATCAGATCCCCAGAACCGTTAGTCCTTTGAATGTCTGTCATGTGCTGGTAGTCTTTTAACTTAGTTTCCAAGCACGTGCTGAGCACCAACTGCAGTTGGCCATGTATAGCACTAGTGGTGAGTGGCACCACAGGGCCGTACCTAGGGGTACAAGTATCCAGACCCTCCCTCATCCCTCCCCCTTGGCGTTTATACCTGACTTTCACTACATAATTGCTTCTTCCCCATTCATTATTTTACACCAAATCCGTTCTCCCCCACTCCTCCCTTCTCCCCCTCCTCCTCCCCTCCCCTCCTCCTGCCCTCCTCGTCCCCTCCTCCTCCTTCTCCCCCACTCCTCCCTTCTCCCCCTACTCCTCCCCTCCTTCTCCCCTCCTCCCCTCCCCTCCCTCTCCCTTCAAACACATCGCTGACTGCATTTCACTTGGTGAATGTTTCTTTTGCTTTATGTCATAGCCTTTGACCTGGACATTGGAGAAGCAGGTCTGTCTTCTGAGGAACCAACCACTATTCCAAAGTTCTTCAAGGATATTGTCAAGGAGCACCCTAAGGCTGTAGCCCTCAAGTGGAAGGAGGGAGATAAAACTATAAAGCTAACATTTGAGGAATATTGGGACAGAGTTGTTGCTGTTGGCAGGTCATTTATAAAGGTATGGTTGTCATAGAAACAGGTATTGTAAACAATAATTATCATGTACACATCATCTTATGGAGGGACTGTCTGTCCTCATAGCACGGAATTTACCGGTTCTGTCGTGTGTGCATCATCGGCAATACTTGTCCCCAATGGTACTGTACAGCGTTGGGAGCCATTTTGACTGGGTAAGACCCTCTCGTTTGTCCATTAGGTTAAGTGTTACATGTTCTTGTGTGTCTTGTAGAGGGATGGTCATGGGGATCTCCCCAACTGCCACTTCTGAAGAGTGCCTTTCTATAATGAGCAGCTGTGGTACAAGTATCTGTGTTGTCCAAGACATGGAGCAGTTTGAAAAAGTCTTTGAGGTACAAGGTCCAAAATGACCACCTTATGTGTGTGTGTGGGGGGGGGGGGGGGAAGTTTGAATGGACATCTCATGTGTTGAGTGGACATCTCGTGTGTTGAGTGGACATCTCGTGTGTTGAGTGGACATCTCGTGTGTTGAGTGGACATCTCATGTGTTGAGTGGACATCTCGTGTGTTGAATGGACATCTCGTGTGTTGAGTGGACATCTCGTGTGTTGAGTGGACATCTCGTGTGTTGAGTGGACATCTCGTGTGTTGAGTGGACATCTCGTGTGTTGAGTGGACATCTCGTGTTGAGTGCACATCTCGTGTGTTGAGTGGACATCTTGTGTGTTGAATGGACATCTCGTGTTGAGTGGACATCTCGTGTGTTGAGTGGACATCTCGTGTGTTGAGTGGACATCTCGTGTGTTGAGTGGACATCTCGTGTTGAGTGGACATCTCATGTGTTGAGTGGACATCTTGTGTGTTGAATGGACATCTCGTGTTGAGTGGACATCTCGTGTGTTGAGTGGACATCTCATGTGTTGAGTGGACATCTCATGTGTTGAGTGGACATCTCGTGTGTTGAATGGACATCTCGTGTGTTGAGTGGACATCTCGTGTGTTGAGTGGACATCTTGTGTGTTGAATGGACATCTCGTGTTGAGTGGACATCTCGTGTGTTGAGTGGACATCTCGTGTGTTGAGTGGACATCTCG